>JASFAX010001818.1:0-48647 GCA_030737875.1 Allium sativum
GCGGAAGGAATAAAATATAATATATATAAACATAGCTTTACCTTAATTACAATACTGCAAAATCAGGGGGTCAGAACATAAGTTCTATGTGAATGAGTTTAAACTACACTTCTTGAATAATCCTACATATACAATTCAATTACATTTTATTGTTTATTAGGTTATTTGTGTCGTTAGCGCTCAAGGCTTACACACACGTCGCACCCATCTACTCCCAGTAGATTAACATAATATAATGTATATGTAGCTACCCCCAAACTGAGGTACACCCCGTGGTACCCACTCACATGGTCCCCACCGTATCCTCGCAGTGATATACGTAGTCCCCCGTCCTATGTCATAGTAATGTATATTCCTCTTATATATATAACACAACACTACGCCAACATAGGATCACTCTAATTTGACTGCCATTATCGAATAATGCCCACCAGTCAATGATACACCACCCAGAGTAGACATGGTTATATCTAGACTCTTCTATGTACGTATTCTTTATCATATTCGATATCTAACCCGCACACCCATCGTGTGTGCGTTCCCGAGTTCCGTGGCAGGGCTACACAAGAAACACGGAACTCGGTCGGGAGTTTTCCTTATATTTGTGCAAGGCCCACCTTTAAGAGCCTCCCACACAAATATCCCTAGGGTCTGTTTTCTATGGTGGCTGTGGCCCCACCTCGGCCCCTCCCATAACTAATAAAGACTACAAGAGCTAAGAGACAAGCCCCTAAGCAACCAATCTAAACATCCATGTGGCGTCTCCCCTCAACCACCATCCCACGATAGTAAATGGTTAATGGTATATTGGGTCTAGCTCTAGTCTTTCCGCATCATACTGGCTGTGGTAACAGGCACTCGACGACCTACTATCCTTGTTGGTCCTGACCCTCCACCTCCATTGAGGCAGCCGTCGAACCACCTTTTCCATCACCGTGAACAGCATTCTGACTGCCCAGCTACTCTTGCAGTCAAGGCCCACCCACCTAGTAGTTACGCGCAGACCCAACCTCTGCGGGCACAGCCTGAAACATCTGCAACCACACAGAGGACTACTAGGAGCACCTTTAACATCTCAGGAAGCCGCGTGCTTCCCCTTCTAGTCCGTTGGAGCCGCCAAAATAACGAATGTGCGCTCCCCTCGTGTCTTATGACACCGTGATGATTTACCTTGTTGGGTTATTCATCCTACAACGTACGGATTGACCCAAGCGCCTTGATTTTATATGTCATTAGACCCTACGTCTAATCAATTCTTACGCACTTTTATTACCACGTCAGTTTTTCTTATTTAACTTGGTTATTCTTGTTCATATTGACTTCCTTTTCAAGTTTACCAAGTTGCCCTCACTTATTAATTCCATTTATACTTAACCCATTTAAGTCCATTAATAAGACCACAACATGCTGTTTTCCAACTTCATAAATTATTCCCTTTTAGGGTTACAACAACATGTTATACATAATTCATAGTTAAGTATGTCTTATCCACATATATACTGATTAGGAGAATAATCCCCTAAACACCAGCCCCGAAGACCGAAATCAACATTAGACTGGCACCTAGAGAATTACTCAACCCAACCAACATATATGATTCTAATTTACTTCTTTTCCATTCATATAACTTATATCATCTTAAATTTCACACTTCTCCTTCCCAAACTACTTAATTTATAATTAAGTATATCTTCACATATAAGTTACATTATTTTCCTCTATCGTTTCTTATAACTTACCTTATCCCATAAGTTATACTTTCCACTTGCCCCTAGGACAAGTCTAACTTATCCTTCCTTTTCTTATTCAAATTCATTCATAATAGGTCATTTACCATTCCCCACTTTTGTCATTAATTTAGATTTACTTAACCCTTTCCATTTATTTAACCCGTTACATAAATTTTACCCAATTCAATTAATTTGAGATGCCATAACGGGTCCCCTTTGGTTAAGCATTATTTATTTATGTCTTACATGTCGCCCATGTCTCACTTAACCTATTTTATTATTGTTTCCATGTCTTACACATGCTTTACTACGGTTAAGTCCACCTTAGTCATGTTTTACTTCACGTATCTTACTACAGTAAAGTCCACATTTACATGTTTTACATGTCTGTTCTTACTACGGTTAAGCCCATATTTACATGTTTTACATGTCTTGTCTTACTAAGGTTAAGTCCATATTTACATGTCATATTTTACATGTCACCCACTTAACCCTCTAACCATACCCATGTCACCCACATGTCTTATTATGGTTAGTATTCCTTAATTCATTCATATGACGAACGGTGCATGACCTCCCACATTAGACCGAACACTTTGTGGCTGCTGGATTTACCGGGTGGTTCCGGGCAGTTTTACACCACAAAGCGGGTCTAACCTCGTGTCACCAACCATTACGCCTACAATTCATGCCCTTGACCTCTCACATTAGACGTCCAATTGTGGCAGCTGGATTTGCCGGGCGGTTCCGGGCAGTCTCACACCACAATTATGCCTAACCTCGTGTCAAAGGTTCATTAACATCGTATTTCATCCAAATCCCAATTTTCATGTTATGTGTTTCCAATTCAACATAAGTCAGTTTACAATTTTGCCTATTCCAACTTGTCGCTAATTACATATTAATTAGCCTTAATTACAAATTTCCAATTATATGCAATTTCATCATTTCCATGTAATCCATACCCAAATATGCCAATTTCTTTTATATTCCAATTATCCAAAATATCCAATAATACTCAAGTCCATAAAATCAATATTTTTCCAATATATTTCCCAACGTTCCCATGTTCATACATATAACCTAATTCACCTTTTAGGCTTACCTTACCAATAAATTTCACCAATCCATGATATCCAATTACATGTTGTTAATATTAAATCGTACTAATTCCATATCCAATTTCAATCATGCCAAACTACATAAATTTAAAATTACCATACAGTTATGTCCATAATTCTATTCAAATCATACATAAATCCTTCCAATCCATATTTTGCCCAAACAACCCCTTTTTCCCTTTTACTTTCTCGTTCTCGTTTACAACGCATAAATTCATGATAAGTGTAGGCTCGAGATAGCCTAGCTATAAAAATAAAAAGGGGAAAGAATAAAAAGGAGAGAACTCAATCGTAAGCCTAAATGAAATAACTGATCTTATTAATTTATCATCATATTCATTATGGGGAATGGCAAACGATAGAAGTACAATTATACAACAACTGTATTTTAAACCACTCACCTTGACTGGATTGGAGAAATAAACAATTGGTTGTTGAGGTAGAACGTTGGTTTAGGCTTCTTATTTGATTATTGACACCAAACGTGAATTGTTTTTAAAGAAACTTGCTACTTTATTTGATTAAAATCCAAAATTGATGAAGAACTTGCAATCTAATTTAGAGTTTGGAGGCGACGGCTATGTTGGGTTGAAGTTTGGTGGCATGGAGTGTCTTATAAGAGATAGAATGATTTTAGGGTTAGGTTAGGTGTTCTTTTATAGGTGGGTTAGAGCAACTAGGACCTTAGGATTAAATAAAAACTCATCTAAACCTTCCACCTCACCCTAGAAAAGAACCATCCAGAACAACCCTTTTCACACTTAGTGCTTCTTCTTCTTCAAAAAAAAAATACCGCTTTATTTCTTTCTAATTAATGCATTACATACTATTTTTAACGTATAGCAACCTCTTTCCTTCATGCATTCAATTATTATTTTATTTTTTTTATTTATTTGCACTTATACGTGAACCTTTATTTGTTATATTCTTCTCCTAATCAATTATTTGATTTCTTTCCCTTTTTGTCTACTCATTTTGAAAAGAAACCGCATGTCCTTAAACCATTTTCTATTATTTATTTACGTCTAATCACATGTGCATGCGTCTCTGATATGAATGTTATTTAATAACATTAACCTTCTCCAATTGTGGCTTGCTTATGGCCTTATTAGTTTACTTTTTAAACTTCTAAATTTCAAAAGTTGATCCCCTTCAATTTAATTGCTCCATTTTAATGTTTACAACCTTTTTCTATGCATGCTTTAATTGCACATTTGACATGTTTTGCATTCCATATTCTCTTTCTTTTATTTACATCACATTATTTTATTTTTATTCAGGTTCATGCATCATCCATTTATTTAATGCAATAATTTCACATATCTTCTTTCCTTTATTGCATTAATTTCAAATAACATGTATACATATATGCCCCTTTTTTTGTCTCTATGTTCGCGCACAACTTCAAATTTGAATCATGTTCATATACATCCATCTCTTATGCGTATACTAATTTTTATATGCGAACAATTGTCTATTTTATTTGGAAATTATTTTCCTTAATCAATTAATGGTTTATTTCCATTCTTTCAATTAAACCTCCAATTAACTTATCCCCTTTCGCACTGAACCAATTTGCTAAGCCACTATTTGGCCGCTCCTTAAAAAATAAATATATATGGCATTGGTGTGGATTGAACTCACAACCTCTTATGTACAAGTCTCATGTATTAACCAAATGAGCTACTAAGTCTTTTGTTAACAAGACTTAGGACCAAGCTACATATTATTCTTTTCCCATTGCTCTTTTTCATGTTTTGTTGCGTTTCTTAAATTAAGGATAACTTCTTTGTTTTAAATCAGTTTTCTACGAACTATAGGTCTAAATTGACCAGAAATCGTCATGAACGTAATAACGCTAATTTCATGACCAAATTCTAGAGTCTCTTCAAATTCTCCTTTTAATTTCTTTTTAAATGTTCGCATGTATTTCTTCGCATTTCACTGTATTTCTTCTTATTTCAAATATTGCATGTAATTTCTTTATTAATCTTTTTCTTTATTTCACTACATAAACTTCTTACATGCAATTACATTAATATTATTTAATCTTTCCTTTAAATATATCAATGCATATATACATATATCTCATTTTTAATTAAATTAAAAATGCGGGGTGTTACAACGGGTGTCGGTAGCTACTAAGCACCGTCTGCATCCTAGTATATATTTCAACTAGAAAATAAATTAAAAGTGAGAAGTTCTCACCGAGAGCTAAACCAAACGTCGCGATTCTTCATATGTAGAAAATCTTTGTCGTGCTCGCCTTTTATCACTTTCGTCTACCATACCCACTACATATATAAAAATCGCATTTTTATAATGTTGTCATGTATATAAAAATCACATTTTTATACTGCCACTATATAGATGAAAATTCTATTTTTATACCGCTACATATATTATAAAGATCGCATTTTCCTTCATGTATTGTTCATATAAAAATCACATTTTTATTCTTCTCACTATATAAAAATTATATTTTTGATTCACTTCTTATATAAAAATCATATTTTTATTATCTCACATATATAAAAATCATTTTTTTATTTAATCAAAAATCAAATCCTTTTAACTATAAAAATCAAACCTTTGTTCTAGTTATTCATATGTGAAAATAAAAACCTTGTCATGATTTTTACACATTAAAAACCGCATTTTTATTTCTGTGAACACACTATAAAAATCTTTTCTTACTTTACTAAACTAAAAATCTTATATTTTCTATACTAAAAAAATCGTATATTTTTCTATACTAAAAAAAACAGATTTTATAAGGGGTTAAGCTAAATAAAATAAAATAAAGCAAAAATTCACCGTTAGTCGATCGAAGGAGGGGAGGACATCGTTGGTGGCCGACGTGGTGACTGGAGGTGGCGGAACAGGGGTGGCGGCGCTGCATTGGGTCCTCGCGATTTGATTTGGGGGTTAGGGCTTAGGTCGTTCGCTGTGGCTTTAGGGGTTTCGGGGAATCCACGGTGGGGAGAAGAGGAGCTAGAGGAGAAAGGGAGGCGCCTTTGGCGGCGACGGCGGGTAGCATACGAGGGGGGTGCGGTGATTGATCGACTGGGGAGCGACGGGCCTGAAGGGGTATCGCGGTTTTAATTTTTTTTATTTCTGTTTTGAGCATTGACCAGGAGAGGGAAGAGAGGGTGAGGGGTATGTTATATAATTTATTTATTTATTTTAATTCATTATCCAAAAAGTAACTTTTAATTTCGAATTCCAAACGAGACCCACCGACCATCGTCTATAACTAGTTACCCCTATTCCGAGCACAATGGGATATGTATCGTGAGCCAATTCGACCGTTACGATTAGTTTCCAGTCAAATTAAAATATAAATCAATATATTGAATTTGAACGCACATTTCAATTTACTGGGGACACATACGGACCACAAAAATTATAGAAAAATTATTTTTAGCTTCATATTCACGATATGGTCCTAACAAAACTAATTTCAACGAATTTTGAGGCCATTTGAAATATGGCCATTTTCTGATCGATCGAAATTAACTGAAACTGTTAAAACACATTTAACTTCGCCACGCTCACATATTGTTTCAGAATATTATGCAAACTGGAATCTAGCATAATTTGACATCCCGGACCCAACAAAAGTGTTACATCGAAAACGAAGGTCGTTTGCAAAATTTCCATTTTTAAGGGCCAAAATTCCACAGCGACTATTCTGAATTTTCAACTGGGCATAATTTTTCATTCCCGCTATGAAATTTCAATTTTTAGGATTCGTTAGAAAGATATTCTCAAATAGATTCTAATATTTTTGGTTTCGCCAAAATCCGGTTTATTTTGAATCCTGTACATTCATTTGAACTTTGAAATAGAATTTTCGAACTACCGCGCCATTTTCAATTCCTTTTGTAATTAAAAATAAATATTTATATTCTAACGTCGATTCAAATAAATATATTCATTCTAATTCTATTCAAAATAAATTTCTCGTTGTCATTATTTAAAATAAATCATTTTAAATATTCAAAATTCACTAAAATTGGCAAAATAAAATTTTTAAATTGGCTCAGATTTCCAGGTTATTACATATAATAGTTCTATTTGGTTATATAAAACCATTTTAGTTCTATAATCTTATTTGATTATAATCTCAACCAACACATCCATATATTATAATAATTTCAATAAAATATATTCTTTTATATCAAAAATATAGTTTTGGGTAAAATTATTTCATTTACCCAGCTTTTAAAGCATAATGTGTCGAATTACTCTACTCAAGTGTTTAAAAACACCTATCGATACAGTTGTTCTTTCTGTACCGACCAGAGTTCATAAACTACTCACTAACCCAATCAACACAATATTAAACAGTTTTTATATCCACTAACAAATACGCTCTCTCATATATACTTTCTCATACTTATTATAGGGTACTACTGACCCTGTCTCTAATGAGTAAACTCCACCAAAGCCTAGGTATCCGCTCAACCTAAGCTCTGAAACCAAGTGTGATGGCCCGCAAATTCGTACCATTTGAGTTGACTAAAAACAACACACGTCCAACCCAAGTTGCACAAAAATAACAGTCATTATGGGTTAAAGAAGAAAAGATAGAAGAAGAACAAAAATATGAACATATAATCTCATAACGGAAATAACTTCAATAATTAACGGTGAAGCTTCCTACTTCAAGATCCTCCAAGTGTATCCGTAAAAGCCTGAAACACTTGAGTTTTCATAAAAATTTAGGCACCCAAGAGTTCAGGGTAAAACAAATAAAATAAATTCTGGGTCAGTCATGGGACTTGTGTGAGTAAACTCCAACCATTTTGTTTAACTTTGAAAAAAACTTTTGAAAGAAAAGGATAATAGTAAGACCAGTCCACACATAAACATGGAAGGTTTTTACCTTATAACCCAAAATAGTTTTTGTATGAAAATCTAGTTATATTATACTACTGTCTTTCAAATAAATAACCAAATAGCAGAATGCTTGCATCTCATGCTCTACATACATAGTATAAAATAAATAACCGTAGGGCACTTATTGGAGATTGGATTCCAACTATGACAAGGTATGGGATCACCTACCGATTAGTGTAATCTAGAGAGGATGCACTTGGGTTCAACAACAACATCTAGCAACCGGACCGCATATGACCGATCACTCATTTAGCTTGAGTGGACCAAATGTATTATCACCCATGGTTGTCTATCGGCCAACCGTACTCCGTAAGATACATAATAGAAAGAAGAACATTTGAATTTTTCTCCAGATCAGTGATAATTCACCCTACTTAGAGGCGACCCAACTAGCCATGCTGCCAGCCCAATTTTTGTCATTTCCCGGTTGTGAGGCTTGAGGCTACGTTTATTTTTTAGAACATTTGGCCACCATTTGCTTCGAGTGCCATATCGTCAAACCCGTCAAATCACTAGTTGATCTTTCCAAAATTATGATGAGTATTAAAAGCTAAGAGAAACGAATTTCTCTACCACCAGACGTAATACCTTGGAAAGATCGCCTTATGTGATCCATTAGGTATACTCTGTCAGACATCGCCCATACAAGTTGTCCTGAGTCTGGACAAACCGGAGGTACTATCATGTAAAAGAACAATGCTTACATTTTACTCTATCTTCAATTATCTTCTGCATAATCTAGTTTGCAACGCCTATGCCTATATGGAGTGGTTTTCGGATAATAAATCCAATCGGTCTCTCTGTATTGACAACAATCACTACAACAAAAAACTCTTTTCGCAATAGGCAAAATCTGTTGTAGTAGACCAATTGCAACATACCTGCGCCTGTTGGATAGCCAAAGTTGTAAAAAGTTCGCTACATTTTCCACCTTTTGTAACAACCTATTGCGGTAGACTTTTTTGCAACAGGCTTTTGCTATTGCAATAGATCCCTTTGCAACAATATATGCCAGTTGCAATGGATTTATAAATCTATAAAAAAATCACAACTTACAGATACTGCATATTAAATGTATTCGTTTTAGTAATATTGTATCACAGAATGAAATAAACAAATAATAGTTTTATTTTAACAAAGTTTTAACAGTACAAACAATTGCAACAAAAATTTCTACAATTTTCATATGCCATTCATGAATAACAATTTCTTCTCTCACAACACATTTTTTCCGAATAGAGATTTTCTAATCATATTTCTACTTTATCATACATATTTTACACAATCAGCTCTCATGTGAAACCTGTAACATACAATACTGCAAAGATAAGAGACAAAGAGAGTATAAAGTATACAATATTACACTCACATGCATAGTAAAGAGTAATAAATAAACAATTTACTCGAAGGATATTTTGAGTTCGCAAAGAGGGGTTGCCTGCAAGGTCGAGGGGATAAGCTGTCACTTTACACGTCCTTTGCATCCCGGTCAATCTTTGATTCTATGTTCATCTTTTCCAAGCAATGCATCTGCCAAATCGAAAAAGTTGTAGAACATAGATTTCAGAAAGAAAATTTTAATATTGAGATAGAAACCTTAGATAGGAACACATCATATGCTAGTTTGTAATTGTATCCCTTGTTCAAATTGCAGGGTGCAACAAGGAACAAAATGACTTAAAACAAATTAATGGATGTTATCTGGTAACAAAATAGTCAAATTAACCAATTTAAGAATATACAAATATATGTTTGCTGGATAAATAAGAAAGTAATAATATAAAGACTGTTCACAAAACATTTCTATCAGAATGAATTTTTAGTATGTAACAAGTAAAAGCATTCATTTTCTTTCTTATAGGAATTATTTATAGTTTTGAAACTGATTTCTTTCTTCAATTTCTAATTCTTTGAACGGAAACCGCTTGTTTTTTCCATATATCCATCTTTTGCTGGAAAACAACGAGGTTCATACTGTAGATATGATATTATTTCAAAGTAGCAAAACTTGAACTAAGTTGAATCCAGATTGAGAACAAAATAAAAATGAGTCGGTTCAAAATGGGATTCCTGTCCTCTGGGATTCAAGGTTTTTGCAAACACTAGATAAAAGTACTTCCCAATATGTGACAGTCTGATGTCTCTTAATATAGTAAAATAAGATAGTGGATGGAGAGTTATTGAGTAATCAAAGAGAGGACATCCAGTTGGCCATTCAAAACTACTCATAGTTAACTGATTTTACTATATCTTTGAGGAAACAACAAAACCTTTATTCATCGCCAATAACTAATCTAACATACTGATGCTTTGTTCAGTATTTTCATCTTTAAACAGTTTTTTGAAAGAAAAAACATCAAACTGTAAAATCATTGTGTACAGAAATTGATCTGAAAGTAACATTGGTGAATGGTGACACAAATATCTCTATGCATTCATGATTTGCGGTACATTTCAACTAACCAAATGGTCTTGTGAAACCATCGGGATGAACAAATTAAATAACAATAGGGTG
Source organism: Allium sativum (assembly GCA_030737875.1). Classification (NCBI taxonomy): domain Eukaryota; kingdom Viridiplantae; phylum Streptophyta; class Magnoliopsida; order Asparagales; family Amaryllidaceae; genus Allium; species Allium sativum. The sequence goes on from JASFAX010001818.1 coordinate 10,272, forward strand.
TACGCACCTTGCCCGGGAATTCCTGCAGTTGTGGACAACAACATGAGGAATAGTGTACATGTAGAAATCTTGAAACTGGACCTCCAATAGCAAAAAATGGAATGCAGATTCGATAGCTACTTCACCTAATACAGACGGAAAACAGCCTACATCTCTAAGTAGAAAAGCTTCTAGGACAGGTTTCAGCTCTGTAGATATATACCGAATTGAAAAGGAAAATGAAGTGGCAAGCTCCGGTGTTACTAGTACCATTTCCCCTTCAGTAAAAATGACCACAACCACAGATACCAACCAAACCATCGAAGAAGAGGAGGTAGAATATGATACTGCTATGATGAAGAATTGGAAACATATTTAGCTAATTGGATTAAGTTTGAAAAATCTTTCTTTGTCACAAATTTAAATCTACAAGGAAAAAACTTTGCAAAAATATCATAGTGCGAACAATGCAGGATATTTTTTTTAGTAAAGCTCGGAAATCTTTAGGCCTTGACTTTATAAAAATGAGCGATACCGATGAGTCCATTTCAAACATGAAACAACCCATATTTTTAGAACCAATTTAAAATTTATTTTTATTTGATTTTCATAGAAATTTAATATTTTAGATGAATCATTCTGAGATTAAACGATTTAAAATTTTTTTAAATCGAAGTTTGAACATATAAATTTAAAATTTAATTAGAACAAGCTTAAAATGGCGCGGTAGTTTGAAAATTTGGTTTTGAACTTTGAATGAATATATAGAATTTAATATAAATCAAATTTTGATAAAACAAGAAACGTTAGGATGTTTTGAATTGTAACTTTCTAACGAGTAAATGAAATTGAGATTTCACTTTATAAGCTGTAAATTATGTCTAAATTAAAATTTATAATAGTTTTTATGGAAATTAAATATATTTTTAAAAGGTATATATAGCCTGTAGAAAACTCACAGTTTGCATACATATGAAATTGGACTCGAAACCACTTCCATTGAGTTCAAAATCCCGTTTGCGTGTTTGAAAACTATGACACCCCACGTCTATTAATATCACTCATAAAGGAAATGCATTAAGTTTCATGAAGCGTTTAGGTAAACAGACACAGAATATTACAAGGCATATATAAAAAAATTTGAAGCGGAAATAAACAACTTTATTAATCATAAAAATACCGTGGTCCAAAGCATCATTTGTCTAAAATATAAAAACCCATTACGACATAAAAACCATTATCTTGCACTTCAGAAATATCAGAGTACATAAAAGAAAGAAAACTCCCCAAGACTAAAATATGGCCATAGCAACAATGATAGGAGCTTGATCCGTTCATATAAGCAGCTCCAGTAAAATAAGCAGAATCATGATCAAGCTTGTGTGTTTCCTCCTTGAGAAACCCGGGGGAGGGGGGAAACGGAAGGAAGAAGGGGAAACAAAAAGGGTCAGACATAAAGTCTAGCGAGTCTAGTTACTTGTAACGACCTGATTTTTAGCGACTTTGGTTATCGCCATAAACTTAATGATGACTAACCAAACATCGGAAAGATAATAGAAAGAAGTTAGAGGGTGAGAATAGATGAGGTAGAAACTTAGAATAGAAGAAGAAGAAGATACAACATCAGAGTAACACGAATCTCATAGCGGAACAAACAACATATAATAGATAACATATCCTTGAAATAAAATCAGTATATGTATACAATAACATCATCAGAGTACAACACTTACAACACAACAGAAATAAATATAGCTATATAATCATGAAGCCTCCTGCTCCAAGCTCTTCCAGTATATCTGTAAATCCCGATTACTTGACTTCCCGTACAAAATTGGGCACCCAAGAGTTTAGGGAAAACAAAACAAAACAAACTTCGGGTCATTCATGGGACAGGTATGAGTAAAACAGTTTAAAACAGTTCAAGCCATTAAACGATATCTCATAAGACCATGCCGTATAATGGAACGGGTTTTTCCCTTATGAGAATCCAAGATATCTTTATATCAAAAACCTTTTGATATTATAATAATGTCTATCAATCACAATATAATAATCATCTAGCAGAAACGCTATCATCTCACGTTCTACATATACAGTATACAATCAAAACCGCAAGCACGTATTGGGTAATGGATTTCCAACTATGACAAGGTATGGAACCACCTTTCGCTAGTGTACCTATAGAGAGGAATACAATGGGTTCAACAAGAACATCTTGCAACCCGGCTACACATGACTGACCACTCATTTCGCTTGAGTGTATCGAACGTATATCACCGACGGTTGGGATCAACAACCGTTTCCTAAATGGGACAGCATCGACAATAGATTTTTAGAAATAAATGAAACTCTAGATCAGGTGATTATACACCCTAATAGGTGCGACCTACATAGCCATGCTGCCTGCCCGAATTTTGTCATTTCCGGATGTGAGGCTAGAGGCCAGGCTTATCTCTGACCGATCACAGTTTATTCACTTTGAATGTCACATCGTCATACCCGCCAAATCACAAATTGATTTCCCCAAAAATACCACGGGTATACAGCTAAGAGAAACGAATTCCTCCGCCACAAAATGTAAATACGTTTGAAGAGATCAACTTACACGATCTATTAAATATACTCTGTAACACCCCGAATTTCAGTTAATGCTAAAATTCACTAATTGCAGAATAAATAATCTCAGATTTGAGAATTGGGGGAAACGGGCTGCGTCATTGAGTTCGTCTCGGAAAAATACGCGAAATAGAGTCCGAAATTTTGTAAATCGGAGTCCGTATGGCCCAGTTATGGCCCAATGAAGTTTACAGAAAATTCAAAGTTCAAAACAGATTTAAAATTCAGGTTCAAATTTCGAAATTGGGGCCATTGGGCGCAGGTGGGAAAATTCCCGCCTAGCTACCCAAGTCGACAGGCCTTTCGACTGGGCAGTCGACTTGGCTAGGACCAAGTCGACAGCCCTGTCGACTTGTGTGTCGACAGGGGGTGCTCGGCCAGTTTGGCCTGGTGCACCATTTTAAGGTTTGGCTGTGTTTTGGGGCTGTTTTCTGGAAGCTTCCGAGATCTGATGGTCCTAATCTAATTTAGGGTTAATCTAATGGCCTAAAACACTTGCCTAATCTATAAATAAGACCCTAAGCTAGCCCTAAATGATCATAATCCTATCCTCTAACTAAACTATGCCAAAATTTTCTATGATCATGGCCTCCACTCAAAACCCTAGCCTCCATCCTCTTTCTAAACTATTTCTATGAAGGCTTTCATGTTCATACAAGCATTTTTAAGTTGTATGAGTGATCATTAGCTTGCATTCATCATCAAGTTGCAAGCTTTATTTTCAAGGCTAGAGTTTTTGGGTGATTTTTGGCAAGGGTTTGCTTATTGGAGTTTAGTGGTGAGTTTCTATAGCCTTAATAATCAATGTTTAAATTGATTATGATAGGATATGATAAGATATGGCTATGTTTGTGGATCAATGTGTTTATGCAAGTTTAGTATAGTGTATGTTGTGTGTTTTGCGAGTTTTATGCTATATGTTATGCAAGTTTAATGCTATGTTTTATGATGCTCATTATGCAAAACACTATGTTGAACATTGATTCATATGTAACATGTTATGCAAGCTATATGTGAGATTATATGCAAGTTCATATGTAACATATAATGCAAGTTATGTGCATGATTATATGCAAGTTCATATGTAACATGTTTTGCAAGTTATGTGTTTGGTTATATGCAAGTTATGTGCATGATTATATGCAAGTTCATATGTAACATGTTATGCAAGTTATGTGTTTGGTTATATGCAAGTTATGTGCATGATTATATGCAAATTCATATGTAACATGTTATGCAAGTTATGTGTTTGGTTATATGCAAGTTATGTGCATGATTATATGCAAGTTCATATGTAACATGTTGTGCAAGTTATGTGTTTGGTTATATGCAAGTTAACATGTGACATGCTATGCAAGTTCACACCTTTGTATGACATAAGAATCATATGCAAGTTACCCCCTTTGTGACATATGTGCTTCATGCAAGTTTGGGTTAAATGCTAGTTGGGTTTAATGTATGCTCATATATGCAAGTTGACACCTTTTAAACCCATGATAAAGTTATATGCTATGATTGGTTAAACCCATGCCATTTGTGATGAATCTTCCATTTATTATGTCATGTTATGAGAACGAATTACGTGGGGAACGATGGGGTTAATATGCATGTTAATAAAATGGTGTGAAATGGGTATGCTTAAGCATAACATAAAGTGAATGGACATAATTGGGAATTTACCTATTAAGTTAGGTCTACCCATATTATGGAATTGGGAATTTACCTATTAAGTTAGGTCTACCCATATTATGGAATTGGGAATTTACCTATAGGTCTACCCATATTCTTGAAATTGGTAATTAATTAGGGATAATTAATACAAATTATGGGGGTGATTAATTAGGTGTAATTAATCGACTAAGACACGAGGTTGGACCCTTTTGTAGCATAAGACTGCCCGGAACCAACCGGCAAATCCAGCGGCTACAAATGATTGGCCCAATGTGAGAGGTCTTAGTCATAAACTAAATACGTGACAAGTGTAAAGACACGAGGATAGACTCTGTTATGGTGTAAGGCTGCCTGGAACCAACCGGCATATCCAGCTTCCATAAAAGACAGTCTAATGTGGGAGGTCTTTACAAAGGTTACGATCTTAATTAATTAAGAAACACTTAACCAAATTAGCATGTAGTGTGGCATGAGGGGTTAAGTGGGTGCCTTGGGTGGCATGTAGTAACTAGTGGGGGTGCCTTGGGTGGCATGAGGAAACTAGTGGGTTGCCTTGGGTGGCAATAGAAAATACGATTAGAATACTTAACCAAAGTGGAACATGTAATTAAACATGGTTAAAGGGTAAAGTAAGTGCCTTAGGTGGCATGTGGGAATCAAGTAAGTGCCTTGGGTGGCATGTGGAAATCTAGTGGGTGCCTTGAGTGGCAATTAAAATATGATTAAAAGACTTAACCAAAATTTATAACATGTAAGTGGACATGGTTAAAGGGTTAAGTGGGATTCACTAGAAATGAAAAGCTTAGGTGGGTAGCTTGTGGGGGCCCATTTCAACCAATATCCCAAACGTATCTTTGTGGGCTCGACCCAAGTCGAGGACGGGACACGCATATTGGGCTTGACTGTAAGAGGCCAAAACGGGTTAGCGGTGGCAACGCAAGTCCAATGGGTTTCATATGCGTGTGTGGACCCGGGCTGGTAAGTAAGACGTTGTTGCATCGTGTAGGTATAAGCCGTGCACCATTGATATTATCAGGTTGCCACTTTGGAGAATGATACACCCCACTGTGGGGCCAGCAAGGGTATCTACGTTAGGGAGCCGATCGCTTGGGGAGTAGTGGGTACACCTAGTGGAGATAGGGGCAGACGGCACCTATGTAGTCAGCTTGGGGTACATGAAACTACTATTAAAAATTACTAAGTACACCTAGTGGAGATAGGGGCAGGCGGCACCTATGTAGTCAGCTAGGGGTACATGAAACTACTATTAAAAATTACTAAGTACACTTAGTGGGATCAACCTTAAGTAGGAATTACCCTTGGGTGGGTAGAACTGGGGTGGTGCAGTGTAGGAATTACCCTTGGGTGGGTAGAACTGGGGTGGTGCAGTGTAGGAATTACCCTTGGGTGGGTAGAACTGGGGTGGTCCAGTGTAGTAATTATCCTTGGGTGGGTAAATACGTCTTTTCGGTTATCTTAGTACATCCTGTGTTTAGTTGGCTACTTAGTGTAGTCATTATCCCCAGAGGTACCGTACCTTGTTTATATCATACCCTAATTACTTTAATGATTGTATTGTTAAGGTTATAGGACTCGCCCAGACTTATGTCTGACCCCGTTGTTTTTTTATCTTTTTCCCAACCTTCAGGTTTTCAGAGTGGGCCTAGCACTAGTGGGCTTTGATCAGACTGCTTTATCTATCTTTTGGAGCTTAGACCGTGGATGTAAAGCTCAGTTTATCTTTTCTATTATGGCTATTAAGTTATGTAGTGGGATTATGTACTTTTGTTTTATCAGGATGGATATTATGTACTTGACTCTTGTTTATGGTTTTGGTGTAACCAAACATGTTTTACTTTCCGCTGCAATGAAATGATGTTTTAAATTCTCAAGTATTACTTATATCTGTCTTGTTGTAATTTTTCTGTTCTATATTCACTTAAAATACTCCACCGATGTTATGGCATTCCCTTAGTGAGTGACCGTAGCGGGTGTGGGGCGTTACACGTGGTATCAGAGCTTAAGGTTACCAGAACAGATAAAATTTTTAGAAAAACTATTTTCTAAGAATATTTTTGAAAGGAGTATTTTCAAAAACATGTCTTTTAAGAGAAAAGTTTTTGAAAGAAAAGCATAATTCCCGATAGCCATATCTTTATCTTTCGAATTCTCCATTTTGAATCTCTTCATCTCTCGTTTTGAGTTTCCCCTCCGTGTATAGATGATCTTTCTAAGATAGATAAGAATGGAAAACCACTTCAAGGGACTTAGACGTTAGTCGGATTAGAAGTTGGTTCAAGAAGGAGGAGGACTGGTAGCTACCTATTGGATAGACGATGGGAAGAAGGCTCAAATAGTTGTTTGGTTAATGAAGGATGAAACCTCATTGGTGGGAGGTTACGAGTGGAGAATGGGAAGAATAAGGCGAGTAGTTATCCTTTTGGGAGGAATAGGACACCTTATTAGGGTTGTCCAAAGGGGCTAGGGCAAGGTATGGAATCTTCTGGAGGGTAGTTGTATTCCCTCACGGCTAGTGTACCAGATGGGGATAAGACCGTCTAGGTTGGAATTTGGATTTCTTTATTATCCGGTTCGAACTTTATTTGATTCTGACGCATCGAGTTCGTTTATCTCATCGTTGTTAGTTGAGTCACTGCACTTAGACACCAGTTTAGTAGATGATCCCTTAGTTGTTTCAAACCCAATTGGGGGCTCCATGATGTGTTTGGGTTTGAAAGTTTCTATACTTAGCGTTGAGTTTAGATGTGATGCTTCTTGGGCTTCACGGGCTATGGGTTAGTTTTGGGCATGGACTGGTTATCCAGTAATGGTGCCGTTCTTGTTGTGGAAGGAGAGTTGTTAGGCTTACGACCCGCTTGGGTAACACTCTCGAGATCTTTTGTAATCCCATGGAATCTGTTATGCTAAGTTATCTAGAATCGCTTGACACGTCGGTCTAGAGTTTGCGATCTGTTAGAGTGGTCCGGGAATACTCGGATGTGTTTGAGGAGGTGAAGGGCTTACCTCCGGAGCGGGAGGTTGACTTCCGAATATATCTGGTAGACAATGCCAAACCAGTATCTTGGCCAGTGTGCCACATGGCTCCTCGTGAGAGGAGGGAACTCCATAAGCAAGTAGGCGATTTGCTTGAGAAGGGGTTCATAAGACGAAGTATATCGGAGTGGGGTGCTCCAGTAGTTTTTGCCACAAAGGCGGATGGGTTCCTCAGACTTTGTGTAGGCTAAAGAGACTAAATAAACTCACAAAGAAAAATAGACACCCATTGCCGAGGATTGATGATCTCTTTGATCAGTTAGTTGGCACCTCAGTGTTTTCGTAGTAGGACTTAGCCACGGGGTTTCATCAGTTGAGAGTGGCTGAGGATAGTATAGAGAAGACTACCTTTAGGACTTCGGATGGTTTTTATGAGTGGCTGGTGATGCCATTTGGTTTGACGAACGCCCCCGCATACTTTGTTGATTTGATGAGAAGGGTGTTCAGGGAGTACCTAAATAAGTTCGTGATGGTCTTTGTAAATGACATCTTGGTCTTTTCTAGGAGCAAAATAAGTTTTCGTATGTGCTCAATAGGTTGAGCAAAGCCAGTTATGGGATAAACGGTGGTTTTGGAGCGAGACTGGCGAGGACATCCAGAGTTGGACAAGGGCTTAATTATTTAGCCGTTTTTACTAGTATCATCTCACGTAGGTCATCTGAATTCGAAGGAGGTATCCCTTGGGTGTTTGTCTGATATTGGTTTAGGCCTTTGGGGCTTGCATTTGGGGGATGTCGAGTTCGACTAGGGTGGTCTGCGTGAGAGATGGACAGTTGTGATGATTTTGGATAGGGTAATATCCTGGTTTTCTCTAAAAGTGGAGAAGAGCATGCCCTACATCTTAGGGAAGTGTTGGAGACTCTTCGAGCGCATAGTCTTAGGACAACAAAAGTGGATGGGATTCTTAGCATCCTATGAGTTTGAGATAGCGTATACCCATGGCAAGGGTAACGTGGTAGCGGACGCCTTAAGTAGAAAAAGGTTGTCCTTGAGTTCATTGTTCGTTGAACGACGGAGCTTAGAGTTTATTTCTATGTTTGACTTTAGACCTTCCGTTGACTTTGTACCCGGTTTGCTAGCCTCCTTGGAGGTTAGGCCTACTCTTTTGGGGCGGATTGGCGGAACGCATCGAGACGACCCACAGTTGGTTGAGTTAGTAGAGAAGCTCATGAGGAGGGGGAGTCGTCCAACCGTTTGAGTAGGTACACCCTAGATGGTAAGGGGTGGTTGCGTAGAGACGGTAGACTTTGTGTACCGCAAGACGAGGGTTTGAGGAAGGCTATACTTGATGATGCACATCGTTCGAAGATGACCATTCATCCCGGTAGGGACAAGATGTACCAAGACATGAAGCGAGTTTTCATTTGGGCCGGTATGAAGAAAGACGCGGCCGACTATGTCGCTAGATGCTTGGTGTGCCAACAAGTAAAAGCGGAGCAAAAGAAACCCGGTGGGTTGCTTCACCCATTGGAGGTTCCGCTATGGAAGTGGGACAGTGTCTCGATGGGTTTCGTCAATGGATTACCAAGATCGAGGAAGGGTAATACGGGAATTTGGGTTGGGGTAGACAAACTTACTAAGAGTACCCATTTTATACCCGTGAAGAGTAAGAGGACTGCTCAATGGCTAGCTTCAATCTACATTCGTGGGATTGTTAGATTGCATGGTGTACCTTCCAGCATAGTGAGTGATCGAGATCCTATCTTCACTAGCGGGTTTTGGAAGAGTTTGAAAGAGGCGGTAGGGACTCAGCTGTGTTTGAGCACTGCAAATCATCCTTAGACGGACGGCCAGACCGGGAGGGTGAATCGCATTTTAGAAGACCTTTTGAGGCTATGTATCTTAGATTTTAGAGGTACATGAGGAGAGCATCTTCCATTGGTGGAGTTGCCCGACAGACTTAGTGGTGTACATGATGTATTCCATGTGTCACATTTAAGGAAGTGCCTACATGAGACCGCAGAGGTGGTAGAGTCGAGCTTGCTTAGAGAAGTGGAAGTAGAGCGTGATGCGACTATTCGACGAGCTCCTACTCGCATCCTTGGGTCAGAGACTAGGAAATTGAGGAATCGAGAGGTTCAACTAGTCAAAGTACAATGGGGAGAAGATGAGGGCAACGCTACTTGGGAGACGGAAGCGAAGATGCGTTCATTGTACCCATTCCTTTTTGAGGGTATGTCTTTTAACTTCTCCTTTATCGTTTGTCTAGTACTTATCTTATCTTTAGTATGTCCTCTCGTTAGTACTTTTGACCTTTAGATAGGGTAAACCTATGGTTGAAACATGTGTTTGAGACATGTTATGGTTGATGGATGCATGTGGATGCAAGTGTTTGCTAGTGGTTGCTCGTGGATGCATATACACACACTCTAGACACTAGAACGGCTCAGTCAATTCATATTGCATATTGCATATAATTGTGTGTAGGTAGCTATATTTATGGATGTATAATGATTGTGTTATCATATGGATGATGCATTTTGGTGAATGATTGTGCACTCATGTAGATATTGTATGTGTCGATAGGGTTCTCTCGCATACATAATGGATGCATGGCACTATCATGGTTTGCATATGTTCATACATTAGATAGGGAACATATACACACACTTTTTGCATATGCTCATACATCATTAGAAATTGTTTTAAGGACAATGGATGCCCGTGTTTGATGGATTGAGTAGATGGTTGTTTGGATGGTAGGATATGCATTCTCCTTAGCTTAGAGATTTCGGGGACGAAATCCTTTAAGGAGGGGAGAATGTAACACCCCGAATTTCAGTTAATGCTAAAATTCACTAATTGTAGAATAAATAATCTCAGATGTGAGAATTGGGGGAAACGGGCTGCGTCATTGCGTTCGTCTCGGAAAAATACGCGAAATAGAGTCTGAAATTTTGTAAATCGGAGTCCGTATGGCCCAGTTATGGCCCAATGAAGTTTACAGAAAATTCAAAGTTCAAAACAGATTTAAAATTCAGGTTCAAATTTCGAAATTGGGGCCATTGGGCACAGGTGGGAAAATTCCCGCCTGGCTACCCAAGTCGACAGGCCTGTCGACTGGGCAGTCGACTTGGCTAGGACCAAGTCGACAGCCCTATCGACTTGTGTGTCGATAGGGGGTGCTCGGCCAGTTTGGCCTGGTGCACCATTTTAAGGTTTGGCTGTGTTTTGGGGCTGTTTTCTGGAAGCTTCCGAGATCTGATGGTCCTAATATAATTTAGGGTTAATCTAATGGCCTAAAACACTTGCCTAATCTATAAATAAGACCCTAAGCTAGCCCTAAATGATCATAATCCTATCCTCTAACTAAACTATGCCAAAATTTTCTATGATCATGGCCTCCACTCAAAACCCTAGCCTCCATCCTCTTTCTAAACTATTTCTATGAAGGCTTTCATGTTCATACAAGCATTTTTAAGTTGTATGAGTGATCATTAGCTTGCATTCATCATCAAGTTGCAAGCTTTATTTTCAAGGCTAGAGTTTTTGGGTGATTTTTGGCAAGGGTTTGCTTATTGGAGTTTAGTGGTGAGTTTCTATAGCCTTAATAATCAATTGTTAAATTGATTATGATAGGATATGATAAGATATGGCTATGTTTGTGGATCAATGTGTTTATGCAAGTTTAGTATAGTGTATGTTGTGTGTTTTGCGAGTTTTATGCTATATGTTATGCAAGTTTAATGCTATGTTTTATGATGCTCATTATGCAAAACACTATGTTGAACATTGATTCATATGTAACATGTTATGCAAGCTATATGTGAGATTATATGCAAGTTCATATGTAACATGTAATGCAAGTTATGTGCATGATTATATGCAAGTTCATATGTAACATGTTATGCAAGTTATGTGTTTGGTTATATGCAAGTTATGTGCATGATTATATGCAAGTTCATATGTAACATGTTATGCAGGTTATGTGTTTGGTTATATGCAAGTTATGTGCATGATTATATGCAAGTTCATATGTAACATGTTATGCAAGTTATGTGTTTGGTTATATGCAAGTTATGTGCATGATTATATGCAAGTTCATATGTAACATGTTTTGCAAGTTATGTGTTTGGTTATATGCAAGTTAACATGTGACATGCTATGCAAGTTCACACCTTTGTATGGCATAAGAATCATATGCAAGTTACCCCCTTTGTGACATATGTGCTTCATGCAAGTTTGGGTTAAATGCTAGTTGGGTTTAATGTATGCTCATATATGCAAGTTGACACCTTTTAAACCAATGATAAAGTTATATGCTATGATTGGTTAAACCCATGGCATTTGTGATGAATCTTCCCTTTATTATGTCATGTTATGAGAACGAATTACATGGGGAACGATGGGGTTAATATGCATGTTAATAAAATGGTGTGAAATGGGTATGCTTAAGCATAACATAAAGTGAATGGACATAATTGGGAATTTACCTATTAAGTTAGGTCTACCCATATTATGGAATTGGGAATTTACCTATTAAGTTAGGTCTACCCATATTATGGAATTGTGAATTTACCTATTGAGTTAGGTCTACCCATATTCTTGAAATTGGTAATTAATTAGGGATAATTAATACAAATTATGGGGGTGATTAATTAGGTGTAATTAATCGACTAAGACACGAGGTTGGACCCTTTTGTAGCATAAGACTGCCCGGAACCAACCGGCAAATCCAGCGGCTACAAATGATTGGCCCAATGTGAGAGGTCTTAGTCATAAACTAAATACGTGACAAGTGTAAAGACACGAGGATAGACTCTGTTATGGTGTAAGGCTGCCTGGAACCAACCGGCATATCCAGCTTCCATAAAAGACAGTCTAATGTGGGAGGTCTTTACAAAGGTTACGATCTTAATTAATTAAGAAACACTTAACCAAATTAGCATGTAGTGTGGCATGAGGGGTTAAGTGGGTGCCTTGGGTGGCATGTAGTAACTAGTGGGGGTGCCTTGGGTGGCATGAGGAAACTAGTGGGTTGCCTTGGGTGGCAATAGAAAATACGATTAGAATACTTAACCAAAGTGGAACATGTAATTAAACATGGTTAAAGGGTTAAGTAAGTGCCTTGGGTGGCATGTGGGAATCAAGTAAGTGCCTTGGGTGGCATGTGGAAATCTAGTGGGTGCCTTGAGTGGCAATTAAAATATGATTAAAAGACTTAACCAAAATTTATAACATGTAAGTGGACATGGTTAAAGGGTTAAGTGGGATTCACTAGAAATGACAAGTTTAGGTGGGTAGCTTGTGGGGGCCCATTTCAACCAATATCCCAAACGTATCTTTGTGGGCTCGACCCAAGTCGAGGACGGGACACGCATATTGGGCTTGACTGTAAGAGGCCAAAACGGGTTAGCGGTGGTAACGCAAGTCCAACGGGTTTCATATGCGTGTGGACCCGGGCAGGTAAGTAAGACGTTGTTGCATCGTGTAGGTATAAGCCGTGCACCATTGATATTATCAGGTTGCCACTTTGGGGAATGATACACCCCACTGTGGGGCCAGCACGGGTATCTACGTTAGGGAGCCGATCGCTTGGGGAGTAGTGGGTACACCTAGCTGAGATAGGGGCAGACGGCACCTATGTAGTCAGCTAGGGGTACACGAAACTACTATTAAAAATTACTAAGTACACCTAGTGGAGATAGGGGCAGACGACACCTATGTAGTCAGCTAGGGGTACACGAAACTACTATTAAAAATTACTAAGTACACTTAGTGGGATCAACCTTAAGTAGGAATTACCCTTGGGTGGGTAGAACTGGGGTGGTGCAGTGTAGGAATTACCCTTGGGTGGGTAGAACTGGGGTGGTGCAGTGTAGGAATTACCCTTGGGTTGGTAGAACTGGGGTGGTGCAGTGTAGTTATTATCCTTGGGTGGGTAAATACGTCTTTTCGGTTATCTTAGTACATCCTGTGTTTAGTTGGCTACTTAGTGTAGTCATTATCCCCAGAGGTACCGTACCTTGTTTATATCATACCATAATTACTTTAATGATTGTATTGTTAAGGTTATAGGACTCGCCCAGACTTATGTCTGACCCCGTTGTTTTTTTTATCTTTTTCCCAACCTTCAGGTTTTCAGAGTGGGCCTAGCACTGGTGGGCTTTGATCAGACTGCTTTATCTATCTTTTGGAGCTTGGACCGTGGATGTAAAGCTCAGTTTATCTTTTCTATTATGGCTATTAAGTTATGTAGTGGGATTATGTACTTTTGTTTTATCAGGATGGATATTATGTACTTGACTCTTGTTTATGGTTTTGGTGTAACCAAACATGTTTTACTTTCCGCTGCAATGAAATGATGTTTTAAATTCTCAAGTATTACTTATATCTGTCTTGTTGTAATTTTTTTGTTCTATGTTCACTTAAAATACTCCACCGATGTTATGGCATTCCCTTAGTGAGTGACCGTAGCGGGTGTGGGGCGTTACATACTCTGTCATACATTCTTCCATACATGTCATCCTGGGACTGGACAAACCAAAGGCACTATTCAGTACATCCATCTTAGGAAATTGTTATCTAAGATTTATATAACAACACTTGCACTTTACTCCATCTTCAATATCTTTGGCATATATGATTCGCAACGCTTATGCCAATACGGAGCGGTTCTTCGGATAATAATCCAACCGGTCTCTCCATATTAACAACGTTAAAATGGTCGAAAACTTTGATAGTCGATGAGTTAACTATCAAAGAAAAACAATATTCAAACAACAATATTATTTCCAAATGGAAATTATATCGATCAATCATCAACCATATATATATATTCATATTTCCTTATTTTCTACATTTAGAAAATATACGTTATTAATATTGGAAACATTTCCATAGCTTATTCACGCATCACTACCATTCCACAACTATTAGTCCCTAACCGTAAACTAGTAAGAGAACAATTCTCTAAGTATAAACCCCGAAGGCCGAAACCAACAATAGATCGATACTCAGAAAACTATTCAACTTAACTAATCTCCAGTCAGTTTCTAATCTTGTTTAACTCTATTTCGATTAACTCTAACTGAATAACTCTATTTGCTTAACTCTTATTCGAATAACTAATATTCAATTTAAATCCATTCGCTTAACTCTAGATCACAGCGATCACAATGGTTACACCTGATTTCCTCAGGAAACATCTGACCGCTATAGGCTATCTGCAGCCTTACGAATTACACTAGCAGTCGTGCAAAATGGAAACTTATCCTGAATAACTATGTTTGACTAACTCTATTTGACTAACCATATTCGATTAACTTGACTTCGAATAAATAAATTCCATTAACTCTTTTATATCTCGTCAACTTCCTTTTTTATAAATCTTGTTTATTTTCCCAATAAATATTCCTTTTATAATTCTATTTACTTTCTAAATAAATATCCCTTTATTCTATTTATTTTCTAAATAAATATTCCTTTATTCTATTTATTTTCAATATACCATGAAAATTCCCTTTTATACCTTCACGTATTTCTTACGGTATTTAACGTACCATATAACAATGATCGGTATCATTCAAACATATAAAATCATCAACAGGTTTCATATCACATCATATAACACAATATATGAACATAACAATATTATAAATATTGAGGAGTCCAGTTGGACCCCTCCGACCTATTTCCCTGCATCACAGATGTTAAACAATATTATTAACATCGATTTCATTTCAATATGAAATATTCTGCTAAACAGAATCAATATTTGATTAACGATTCATATATATATATATATATATATATATATATATATATATATATATATATCGTTATCTATGATTTCAACCAACATATAAGCAATTCAACCAAACAGTTAACACATAGCAATCAACAGATGATTAACAGTTCTAAAAATACGTTATAAAAATATAACTGTTCAGAGTTGGTGAGTTTTACTCACATTGGACGATCATCGTTAATAACGATAACCATCGCTTCATTCAGATGGACAATTTATTTCACTATAAATTGTAACGGACTCCAATCCACTCCCAATTAGTTAACCACCGTCCTTATCCCAACGGATCTGACCGTTCGAAATTCTGATATAGTATGTAGGAGTTATGATACTACGAAGTTAATATACATTGAAATTAAATTAAACTATATTTATTCAATTTATCGGGCCTTAACCTTTTATTTTCCCCGGCCCATTGTATCACCCCACGTCCATAAATGTCGCTCACAATGGGAACACATTAACTTCCATGGAGCATTTTAAGTGTGTATAGAACAGAAACTTAACAACAAGACAGATATAAACAGTACTAAAGCTTTAAAACTTTGTTTCAATGCAGTGAAAAATATATAAGTTTGATTACATCATCCAAACCAAAGTCAAAGTACATAATATCCATCTTAACCAACTCAAAGTACATAAATTGAAAGATATAATACCCAATAAAAAATAGCCATAAATAAAAGAGAGGCTGAACTTTACTTCAGTGATCCAAGCAATCTTCTAAAAGCAAAAGCACAGCTGTCCAAAATCAAGCTCCACTGGTGCTAGTTTCAACTTGAGCACCTGGGGGGGGGGGGGGGGGAGGGAGGAAGAAAAGAGGAGGAAACAAAGGGGGTCAGACATAAAGTCTGGCGAGTGCGATAACTTTAACAATATAATTACCAAAGTAACTAGGCTAAGGCATAAGTTGGAAAATCAGGAAATGACCATGAACCATTGAGTATGGCAGAGTAAACAAGGAAACAAGATGAACAACGATATCGTTAAAGCGCACCTAAACCATTATAAGATAATTACTAAACTACACCAACGCTACAAGATAATTGCTATACTGCACCACCACTAATCACCCTAAGGTTGATCCTGTAACACCCCACCTCCGCCAGGGTCACTCACGAGTGATTGCACTAGCTTTGGAGGGGTGTTGTCTAGGTAAACATGCACAAAGATATCACAAGACAGGACGCAGATAAATAAATAAGTAAAGCAGCGGTAGAAATTTAAAAAAAAAACCCATGGTTAACCATTTCAAAACCAAAGTCAACTTACATTAAAATACTTAGTCATCATTTTCCAACTACCACAAGTTTAGAAACATAAACTGAAAATAACATAAAGTAAACTATCCCCAAAATAGAAATGGTGAAGCCATAGCAAGCTCAAGTCCAAACCGTACATTAGCTGTCAAGAAAGCAAGCCAAATGTCCAAGCTAAGCACTAGTGTTCCCTCCCTGAGAACCTTGGGGGGGGGGGGGGGAACGTAAGAAAAGAGGCGAAAGAAAAAGGGTCAGTCATAAAGACTGGTAAGTCCTACCTACTATTAGTATAAAAACTAATGAAGTTAACTAGACATGAGAAACTGAGATGAAACATAAAGATGGTAACTAACTGGCATGATAAATAGATAACAAGGTAGATCAAGTGTGGCATCGCATATACAAGGTTTAGTTTTGCACCAATAGTACTAGTATTCCAACCCATGTCAAGTATAAACAAGAAATGATCCCTTGGCCCAATATCATGAGATGACCCAAGTCAAGGTCCAACTATACGGTCTAGTCGATCGGCTCCCTATAAGCCTAACTCATCGAGTGTCGGTTTCATACGGCCCAATCACGGAATGTAGTCAACTGTGCTAGGTGCACCCTAGGGTGTATCAAGCCCTAGGGTGCCAACCACTGACACAAATCAAGCACGCACAGTCTAAACCTACTGGTGCCCGTGACTGTTTTTTCAACTCCGGACTATGTGCACGACCATAGCCCGCCCGAACCTACACTGGCGCACCTACTCAGCCGTCTTTCTGGTCGCTTACAATCAGCCCAGTAATCGTGCCCCACCCTAGCCTAATCCCTAGGGTATCATGATACATCTAAGAGGGTTACTGCTGAAAAGGACCACGTGACTAGGGTTTCTAACGGGTTAAGTGTGGTTAACCCTATCTAATCATGTATCAAGTTGGTTAAGTGTATCCAAGTGGTTCATGACTTAACCCTATCATGTGGCATTAATTAACTTAATGCGCCCAACCTCTCACATTAGACTTTGTTGTGGTTACTGGATGTGCCGGGCGGGTCCGGGCAGCTTTACACCACAACCTAGTCTAACCTCGGGTTTCAAGCGCGATATGAACAACTACTCACATTGGGTCCTATTATTTGTAGCCACTAGATTTGCCGGGCGGTTCCGGGTAGATTTATGCTACAAACTCAACCCAACCTCGAGTTGGCCACTTCATGGTTTTCTACATGTCATGACCACATTCAAGTTTTCAAGCATAATCAATTTTCATGTCACATTTAAAGTCATGTTTTTCATGTCATTTCAAGTTCGCCTAACTACCCATAACTTATTCCCATCGCACGTAAATTCACATCAATACAAATAGATCAAGAAGGGGAACATAACAATATGACAAAGATGGGCATAAGGTGGTAAAGTTTGTCATAAGTTAAACATGATGATATTTGAGGCAAAGGTGTTCATCACAACTTGCATATAGGATTATTGGCCTCAAAACATGTATGACATCAAACTTAGCAAATAAGGTGATAACATGGTAATAGTTGACATAGAGTGATAAACTTGTGACTAGCATGTAGTTCAACATCATAGGCAAGTTAACATCAAGGTTATGAGGGGTTCTATGTTGCATTATGCATAATCCCCAAATAAAGCTCATAGCTTTCTACCCAAAAATCAAGATGAACGGTACTAGGTTCATGATAGTTCCACAATCATAGATCAAAAGAGTCATGAATGGATCTATGCATACAATGATATACCCAAGACAAGTATTACACAAAAATCCCATTTCAACTTGCTACATGTTCATATTAATTTCACTGTTCAAATCTAAGAGTAGAGTGGGGCTTACAAATCGTGGCTATGAGAACTAGAACAAAATAGAACAAGATAGAGACGTTGTAGAAGCTCTAGGAATGATGTAGCAACACTAGAAATCTCCAAATAATATTAAGCTCCACACAAAGCCTTGAGAAATAAGTAGCTCCTTTGATTTGATGGAGAAAGATTGCTCCTTTGCCTTAGATCTAGTTTAGAACTCTCAAGCTCTCAAGATGAAGATGGAGGCCATGATTAGGGAGCATTTTGGCAGCACTTAGTTGTTAGGATGATTTGTGGTGGTTTAGGCTAGGTCTTAGGGTGTTTTTATAGGAGTAGAGACAAGTTTAGGCCATAGGATTAACCCTAGTTTAGATCTGAACCATCAAATCTCGTCATGGTCAGCTGAACAGACCCAAAAGAGCAAGCAGGTGCATCAGGCCAACATGGTCCGACCAGGGAAGTCGACCCCTATCGACCTGGGGTTGGGCAGGAAATTTTCCCGCCCAGTCTGTTTGGGGCTGAATTTGAATTTCGGGCTAAATTTTGAATTTTCTGAAATCTTCTATGGGCCATAACTTGGTCATACGGACTCCGATTTACGAAATTTCGGACTCGTTTTTAAGCAGAATTTCGAGACAAACGCAATGGCGTAACCCGTTCCCATTGATTCTTAACTTATAATTTAATTCTGCCCTGATTTCTTGTTTTAACATGTTATAAAAATCCGGGTTGTTACATTCTCCCCACCTTAAAGGATTTCGTCCCCGAAATCTCCAAATTAGGAAGAACGTATCCTACCATCCATCATCCATCTACTCAAAACATCATCCACAAGTAATCATTGTCCTTAAAAGATTTCTAATGCTGTATAAACATATGCAAAAGTGTGTGTATATGCACCTATCTAATGCGAAAATCAGGCGGTTACTGACTCAGTAAACCTCCTTAATGCAGAATATGTTAGTGAAATGAGTCCAAATGTATGCAAATTCCAAACATAATTTATAATCTCCACATGAGTGCACATAACATTCATTCATATGCAACATCCACGTGATAGCATATCAAGTTTCATCCATGAATAAGCATAAACACTCATGAATATGCAATATGAAAGTGTGTGAGCCAATCTTAGTGCCTAACGTGTATCATACATCCACGAGTAACCACTTGCAAACACTTGCAACCACTTGCAACCATCAAGCATAACATGTTTCAAATGCATGTTTCATCCAAAGGGTTTCTACCTAAGGTTCTCATGACAAGATTAACGAAATAACAAGATAAACATGGATAGCAAAAGAAAGATATGCTAACTAGGAAAAGAGATCGAGAATGTACCCTAAAAAAGAAATGGATAAAGCCCACACATCTTCTCCTCGGTTTCCCAAGTTGCATCTTCATCGGCTTCACTCCACTGAACCTATACTAACTTGACTTCTCGATTCCTCAGCTTCTTGATCTCCGTTCCCAAGATACGAATCGGAGCTCGCCTCAGGGTTGCCTCTTTCTCTACCTCCACGTCTTCAAGAATGCTAGGCTCAACTACTTCGGTTGATTCATGTAGGCATTTTCGGAGATGCGAGACATGAAAGACATTGTGCACTCCCGCCAGCTTCTCGGGCAATTCCACCCTATAAGCCATTTGCCCAGTCTTCTCGATGATAGGGAAGGGTCCTACGAACCTTGGTGCTAGCTTTCCAACTGCTCCAAAACGAACCACATTTCGCAAGGGAGAAACCTTCACAAAGACCATATCTCCAACTTCAAACTCTAAGTCTGTCCTTCGCTTGTCTGCATAGGATTTCTGTCTGTCTTGGGCCGTTTTCATCCGCCTTCGAATCAACTCAACCTTCTCGGATGTGTCCCTTATCATGTCGGGCCCAAGTATAAGTTTATCCATCGTCTCCCACCAACATGTTGGTGACTTGCACGGCCTCCCATACAAAGCTTCGAATGGTGCCATCCCTATGCTTGCTTGGTAGCTGTTATTATAAGCAAACTCTACGAGAGGAAGGTGGTCTTCACAAGTGCCACCAAAGTCAAGAATGCATAACATCAAAAGATCTTCTAGTACCCTATTCACCCTTTCGGTCTGACCATCCGTCTGTGGGTGATAGGCTGTACTTAGATTCAATCGCGTACCCATCGCTTCTTGCAGACTATTCCAAAATTGGCTAGTGAATATTGGGTCACGATCGCTAACTATGCTAGAAGGAACTCCATGCAATCTCACTATCTCTCGAAGATAAACAGATGCTAGCCATGATGCGGTCCTCTTGCTCTTCACTGGAATAAAATGAGTGCTCTTCGTGAGTCTATCCACTATGACCCATATGCTAGTATTCCCCTTCCTTGATCTCGGCAATCCATCCACAAAATCCATAGAGATACTTTCCCACTTCCATTGCAGGACCTCCAATGGATGCAGTAGCCCACCGGGCTTCTTCGACTCGGACTTTACTTGTTGGCAAACAATGCATCTAGAAACAAACTCTGCAACATCCTTTTTCATCCCATCCCAAAAGAAAATGCGCTTCATATCCCGGTACATCTTATCCCCTCCGGGATATATGGTCATCCTCGAGTAATGTGCCTCCTCAAGAACTTTATTTACTAAGTCTCCCACTTGTGGGACACATAGTCTTCCATCACGCCTTAGCCACCCCTTGTCATCAATAGTATATCTAGCGAGGTGACTTGACGTCTCACCACGAATAAACTTGTCCATGATCTAGACTATCTGTGGGTCTTCCCCTGTGAAGTCCCAACTTGATCAAGAAGTGTAGGTCTATGCTCAAGGGATGCTAACGAACCAGTCATCGACTCAACAGCAGGTGTAAAATCAAAGGTTGCCAAGAACTCTAGGCTCTTCATCTCAACAAACAAGGGACTCAAAGTCAACCTTTTTCTACTTAGCGCATCCGCCACAACATTACCCTTGCCAGGGGTATAAGCTATATCGAAGTCATATGATGCCAAGAATTCCATCCACCTCTGCTGCCTTAGATTCAAATCTTTCTACGAGAAGAGGTACTTGAGCGACTTTTGATCAGTATATAACTCAAACCTTTCACCTAGAAGATAATGGCGCCAGGATTTGAGTGCAAAGACGATCGCCACCAACTCCAAATCATGAGTGGGATAGTTATTCTCATGAACTTTGAGTTGCCTACCCCCAAAGCATATCACTCTCCCTTCTTGCATCAAGACAGCGCCTAATCCCCTGCCACATGCATCGGTGTACACGGTAAACAACTTCCCTCCATCGGGTAATGCTAGAACTGGAGCTGTGGTGAGGGCTTTCTTGAGCCTTTGAAAAGCAAGCTCACACTCTATGTCCCATGCAAAGACTAAGTTCTTCTTCGTTAACTTAGTAAGAGGGGCTGAAATCTTAGCGAAGTCCTAAATGGACTTCCTATAAAATCCTGCCAGACCGAGAAAGCTTCTCACTTCAGTTGCATTCTTCGGAACTTTCCAGTCTTGTACCGCCACTACTTTAGCGGGATCCACAGCTATGCCTTGCTTAGAAACTATATGCCCAAGGAACCGAACTTCCCTTCTCCAAAAATGGCATTTGGAGAACTTTGATTTTAACTGATGAGCTCTAAGCGTATCCATAACCTCCTTGAGATGTGTAGCATGCTCTTCCTCGTCCTTAGAGAAGATCAGAATATCATCCACGAAGACAACCACAAACTTGTTAAGGAACTCCCTAAACACCCTACTCATCAAATCAACGAAGTATGCGGGTGCATTAGTCAAACCGAACGGCATGACGAGCCATTCAAAGAATCCATCTGGCGTCCTAAATGCAGTCTTGTCAATACTATCCTTAGCCACTCTAAGCTGATGGAATCCGGTGACTAGATCGAGTTGAGAGAAAACAGAAGAACCTACAAGCTGGTCAAAGAGATCATCAATCCTCGGTAACGGGTGCCTATTCTTCTTTGTCAGCTTGTTTAACTCACAATAATCAACACATGGACGAAGCGAACCATCCGCCTTCGTAGCGAATACCACAGGAGCACCCCATTCAGAAATGCTTCGCCTAATGAAATTTTTCTCAAGCAACTCCTTGACTTGCTTGCTAAGCTCTCTTCTTTCTCGCGGGGCCATGTGCCTAACAAGCAATGAAACTGGCTTGGCATTATCAACAAGATAAATACAGAAGTCTATCTCGCGTTTAGGGGGTAACCCCTTCACCTCATCAAAGACAGCAGGATATTCTCGGACCACCCTCACAGATTGAAGATTGTCAATAGACGAGTCGAGGGATTCAAGATAACATAACATGACAGGATCCATAGGGTTACAAGAAATCTCTAGGGTATTGCCAAGGCGAGTCATAAGCCTCACTACCCTATGCTCACAATCGCGAATGGCTCCATAACTGGACAACCAATCCATGCCCAAAATCAACCCATATCCCATGAACCCGAGAACATAAGCATTACATGTGAATTCTACGGTCAAGATAGAAATCCTCAAATCCATACAAATCATAGATAGATGGGCGGAACCCCTAATTGGATTTGAAACACTAACGGGATCCTCAACTAGACTAGTACTTAGGTGCAAACTTTCAACAATGTCAGAAGAAATAAAGGTATGCGATGCGCAAGAATCAAATAAAGTTCGAACAGGAAAACCAGAAATGTAAACAAGGCTTTCTACAGAAATACTACCTCGGTCCGGAGCTGGAGTAGTGTTGAGAGCATGCATCTGCCCTCCAGAAGGTCCTGTCCGCTGAGTCTGTCCTTGCCTCTAACCTTGCTTCTTTGGGCAATCCTTACTGTAGTGTTCAGACTCTCCGCAATGAAAGCATTCTCCCAACTTCCTCTTCTTCTTCCTACAATCTTTGGCTATGTGTCCAGTGATCCCACAGAAGTTGCACTTCCTTGTCTCCCTTGCCTTGTTGTTGTTGGCATTGTTACCCTTGTTGTTCTGGTTGTTCTGGCTGTTCTGGTTGCCTCCCCACTTGGAGTCCACCTTCTTGGTTTGAGTCTCATTAAGCTTAACTTCTTTCTTGCCATTCTTATCATCTCCTTGAAGCAAGGCCATATCCACTAAGCTCTCAAAAGTGGCCCCCATGGGTATATGAGACATGGCCAAACCTTGCAATGGCTCATTCAATCCTCGAGCAAAGCGTAGAGCCTTCTTCTGTGGTGTGTTAACCATGTCTAAACTGAATCGAGCAAGCTGGTTAAAATTATTCACATACTCCCTCACGGTCATGTCCCCTTGCTTCAAAGATATAAACCTCTCCATTTGCATATTCTCTTCAGCAGATGATAGAAACTTAAGCCCAAACCTCATCCTATAGTCGGCCCAAGTCTCTATAGGCCTAGTAGCGTTGGTGACATCCCACCAATAAGCAACTTCCTCTTTCAATAGCCATACTGCCAAGAGAACTTTCCTACGATCTTCTATATCAAAGATAGCAAAAAGGTCTTCAGTTTCCCTTAACCGGTTTCTTGCCTCAACAAAAGTCTCTGTCCCAACAAAATTATTGCCACCCATCGCCTTAAAGTTTTTGCAAATCTTCACGAAATCCGCTTGTGGATGCTGAGGAGGAGGAGGAGGAACCTCAGCTACGGGAGGAGGAGTGGGAGTGTCTGCTGGGCCAGCTCCATTTGCCCTATCCTCCATGTACCTCCTAAACTAAAGAGGTACCGGTATTCCCTCCGGGATGATAAAGTTATCGGCCATGCTGAAACGAAGTAAAAGATAGATTTAGAACGAGGAAACAAAGGACAGTGCTAATGGCTTTTGGGGAATAGCCTTTTAAAATAAACTAGACTTTCCTTGGAAAAATACTTAATTGGTTTTGAAAATAGTTTTTCAAAAGGGTTTTTAAAACTTTTGTCCGGTCTAGTAAACCTGGCTCTGATACCAAAATGTAACACCCCACCTCCACCAGGGTCACTCACGAGTGATTGCACTAGCTTTGGAGGGGTGTTGTCTAGGTAAACATGCACAGAGATATCACAAGACAGAACATAGATAAATAAATAAGTAAAGGTGCGGTAGAAATTTAAAAAAAACCATGGTTAACCATTTCAAAACCAAAGTCAACTTACATCAAAATACTTAGTCATCATTTTCCAACTACCACAAGTCTAGAAACATAAATAGAAAATAACATAAAGTAAACTATCCCCAAAATAGATGTGGTGAAGCTATAGCAAGCTCAAGTTCAAACCGTACATGAGCTGTCAAGAAAGCAAGCCAAATGTCCAAGCTAAGCACTAGTGTTCCCTCCTTGAGAACCTGGGGGGAAACGGAAGAAAAGAGGCGAAAGAAAAAGGGTCAATCATAAAGACTGGTAAGTCCTACCTACTATTAGTATAAAAACTAATGAAGTTAACTAGACATGATGTAATAACCCAGAAATCTGGGCCAATTTAAAAAATTTATTTTGGCAATTTTTGCGAATTTTGAATATTTAAAATGAATTATTTTAAATAATATCGACGAGAAATTTATTTTGAATAGAATTCGAATGAATATATTTATATAGATCGTCGTTAGAATATAAATATTTATTTTAAATTATAAAAGGAATTGAAAATGGCGTGATAGTTCGATAATTCGATTTCAAAATTCAAATGAATGTACAGGGTGCAAAATAAACCGGATTTTAGTGAAACCAAAAATATTTGAATCTAGTTGATAATATCTTTCCAACGAATCCGAAAAATTGAAATTTCATAGCGGGGGTAAAAAGATATGTCCAGTTGAAATTTCAGAATAGTCGCTATGGAATTTCAGCCCTTAAAATAGCCATTTTGCAAACGACCTCGGATTTCGACGAAACCACTTTCGTTGGATCCGCGATGTCAAGTTATTGCTAGGTTTCAAAATTCATAATTTTCTGAATCAATATGTGGGCGTGGCAAAGGAAAACGCGTTTGACCAGTTTTAGTTGATTTTAATCGACTGGAAAATGGCCATTTTTCAAACGGTCTCAGAATTCGAATAAACTAGTTTTGTTAGGACCGTATCGTCAATACGAAGCTAGAAATAATTTTTCGAGAATTTTTAGAGTTCGTATGTGGCCCTGGTAAATTGAAATGTACGTTTAAAATTGAATATACTGATTTATATTTTAATTTTGAGGAAAACGGATTGTAATGGTCGAATCAGCTTACCGGACATATTCCATTGGGTTCGAAACAGGGGTATTTGGCTAGGGTCGATAGTCGTTGTCTTTGATTTCAAGTTCGTAGCAACAAGCAAGTAAATTCTAAATTAAATTATATTATTTAATTATATATATAGGAAATCTTGGTCAAACCCTCCATAATTTCAACCCCCAGTCAAACCAGATAAGCCGCCACCTCCTATAGGAATAAACATGCGATTTTGTTCCTAACTTCCCATTCAAATTTATCCTAATCGATTGAATGAAATTCGAAGATTTATGAAGCAAAATCAAAGAGAAAAGGAAGGGCTTCAAATCTATGGGAGCATGATCGTCTATCGTCTGGCATGTCAAGAGCAATCGAAGCTCAAAACCCTGAAGTTCGGACGCGATTTCTGGCACCTGGGCGTGTGCGAATTCGCCTGAACTCCTTGTGGTGGTGGCGTCGTCCATCTTCTTCGTCATGAGCAGTTCAGATCATGGTCAAGCGCGATGATTTGAGAAAGGTGGGGAGCCCAAGTTTTCGCCTATGGGTTCGAAATTATCAACGCTGCTTGGAGACAGCGAACACAAAGAAGGAGATGGTAATCTCTTGTTTAACAGTGTTCATAAAATAGAAAAATACAGTGTTCATAAAATAGAAAAATACATTGTTCATAAATATAAAAATACATTGTTCATAAATATAAAAATACATTGTTCATAAATATAAAAATATAGTGTTCGTAAATATAAAAATACAGTGTTCATAAAATAGAAATGTGCAATGTTGGTAAAATAGAAATATACTGTTTTTATAATATGAATATACACGGTTTTTTTTATTTTATATAAAAAAATAATAATAACATAGATTTTGAAAATAAAAATTAGCTTTGTTTGAAAATATAAATAGACATGATTTTAAAATATAAAATATAAACCTCTTTGTTTTGAAAATATAAACCTGTTTGTTTTGAAAATATAAACCTGATTGTTTTGAAAATATATACCTATTTGTTTTGAAAATATAAACCTGTTTCTTTTGAAAATATAAACCTGTTTGTTTTGAAAATATAAACCTGTTTGTTTTGAAAATATAAACCTGTTTTTTTTGAAAATATAAACCTCTTTGTTTCGAAAATATAAACCTCTTTGTTTTGAAAATATAAACCTGTTTGTTTTGAAAATATAAACCTGTTTGTTTTGAAAATATAAACCTCTTTGATTTGAAAAATATAATCTTTACTAGAAGTAGAGCGATGTAAAAAAATGATTTTTATATATAAAACTAAGTAATAAAAATGTGATTTTTACTATGAACAGAGTGAAACAATGTGTGATGGAACCGTCTGGAATCAAATTAAAATCCGAACTGTTCAAGAATTCAGAAATAAATCCGACCAAGGTGAGAACTCCTCACCCTTTAATTTTATTTTCTAGTTAAAATATATACTAGGATGCAGACGGTGTTTAGTAGCACCCGACACCTGTCGTCCACAGACCATGGACGGCTTGTATGCTTGTTTGTTTGATTTTGATGTGTAGTTGATTGTGTGATGTGATGTGAAATGAAATAAAATATTTATATAGTTAAAAATATTTTATAGTTAAGAATAGAATTTTTAACGTGCATATGAAATGAAATAAAAATAAACAAATCGGACGATTTGTTTATATACACACATTTGACTGATATTGATTGGGACGATAAATTTTACACATCGCCCAACTGCACAAATAAAATCTGTGTTTGATTGTTTGAAACCCCACACGGGTATTGGGATGATATATGACATACACTAATCCTAATAATTAGTTGTATGTCGATCGATTGATTGACAGACTGTTATAAGCATTAAATATTTATATTCGATGCTTATACAGTGTAGAATGCATTTTGGATGATGGTTGATTATTCATCGTTGTTATTGTATACATGTGTTGTAGAAAATCCATATAATTAACATTATATGGTAATTGATTGGGCCTCATTCCATATTTGAAAAAAAGAAATATTTGAAATAGAAATATTTGAAAAAGAAATATTTGAAAAAGAAATATTTGAAATAGAATATTTGAAAATAGAAAAATATGAAGCCGTGTTGATTAGATTGACGCCATTTTCACGTGAACGATATTTATATCAATTTTATTCATTTTTCAATGAATATTGAAATAGATTTGAAATTCGAATTAAATTGAATAGATTTGAAATCGAATAGATTTGAAATTCGAATTATATTGAAATGAATTGAAATTCGAATTATACTTAAAGTGAATGGAAATTCGAGTTAAACTAAATTTATTTGAAATTTGAAATACACTGAAATGATTCGAAATTCGAATAGAATTGAAATCCGAATTAAATTGATTAGAAATCAATTCAAATTGGAATTAAATTGAATTGAATTTGTACTGAAACTGAATTAGAAATCAATTTGAATTGAAACCGATTTGAAATGAATTTAAAACGAATTTATATTGGAATATTCAATTTTGATTTGAAATTGAATATGAAGTTGAAACCGTTTTGAAAATGAATTTATAATGATTTATAAAGAACTTTTTGAATTGAAATCGACGAAGTATATATTATATATATATAATATAATGGCCTGAATAGAACGCACCGCGCCGCGGCAGTTCGCGAATTTCGACCATTAACTTCGAATGGATATTACGGGAGATCCGACCGTCGGATTCTCCTAAAACAAGAACCGTTGGGTTCGTATCGAAAAGAGCTTTCTAACGAATATTAGAAATTTGAAATCTAACGGTTGTATTTGGAATTACGTCCAAACCAAATTTGGAAAAGGTCGCTGTAAGTGCAGTTCGATGGCCGTTGATGGAAATCGACTGTACGGGCCTTGATAAAATTATTAAAAATAGTAATAATTTGTGTAAAATCATAAGAAATGATTTGGGAAAAATTGGGATGAAAAACTGTATATTTGAAAAGATAAAAATAGATTTTTATCGAAATGAACTAGTTTTGAACTAGAATAATAATTTATTTATTTTTAAATAAATAAATTGGATTTGAAATGGTTTTGAAAATAACCAGAACTTCCAATAATTGCATTGGAATGGATTTGAATCGAAATTGTCTTCGGAATATTTCGATGTTGGATTTCGTGATTATACAGATGTTGTTATGGAAATTTGAAAGATATAGATATATACATCGTTATTTCCAATACGATATTTGTTGGTCGTAGAATTTGATATTGAATATAAGCCGATATATTTTCTATTCAGAGCCTTGTATTTAATATCAAATGTGATTTGGGTTTGTCGTGAATGGTGTCTTCATTAACACTGTTCTTGAACCTAGTTGAGAAAAGATTAAATCGTTTTATTCAGATTTAATGAAGTTTACCAATTAAATAATATCTAATTGGAATTGAATTGGTATTGATTTTTGGGTTTATCGTGAACAGTGTTTTAAATAACACTTGTTCTTTAACCCGATAATTAATGGAATGTGATTTTGGGTTTATCGTGAACCGTGTTTTAAATGACACCGATTCTTTAACCCAGTTAAAGATTAAAACTAAGTGGAGTTTTAATGAATCTTTAATTAGATTGAAAAGGTGTTAGAATGGAGTATCACCAGTTTTACTCCAGGCGATAGTCAAATCTTTAATTAGATTTGAACGTGAAATGGTAATTGAATTTACCGATAACACCGTGGTGTTAGATATGAAGTATTACCAGTTTTACTTCATGGGATGAATAGGTTGGGATTGGGAAATTAAAACAAATGATTAGTTCGGTAAGGTTCGTTAATCCCGACTAGTTGAATCGAAATTCAAAAGAAAATTAAAGAATAAATTCAAGGAATGTATCTTTGATAAAATTAATGGGAACATTTCCCTATAAATGTGAAATTTAGAAACTAACTGTCGGTTAGCTAAGCAGAATGGTTTTCTGGATATTGATCTGATGTTGGTTTCGGCCATCGGGGTTAATATTTGGGGAATTATTCTCTTGATTAATTTACGGTTAGTGACTGATGAATTAGAATGAGGAGTATGTCGTGTTTGTGTAACACTTATTTAAAATATACGTGAGTTATTCGGAAAGACCGGGTTTATCCCATTCTGAATAACTGATACGACGATGAGTCGAAGATGAAGACGGTGGTCGAAGACCGGAGGTCTTCACGTCGTTTGGGTGATTACTGATGATCTTGATTGGGATGTACACCCAAGAAGAGGGAAACAGTTGGTGATCGTCCAGACGTACTTGGAGATCGATGGATATGCGGGGTACTAGGTGCCTCCGGTTTCGTTCAGACCCAGAACGGACTTGTAAATGGACTGTATGTCTGACATTGGATTTTAGTCTGTGTGATTGATTTCTATTAAATATATATCTGTTTGGTGGCGGGGAATTTATTCTCTTGCTTAACGCCCTTCTCTGAGACGTACGAGCTCAGGGGTTATATACTGATGGATATCAAACGCATAGAGTGAATTGCATGTGTGGCATGCCTAAGTGGAGAATGATCAAGGCTTCTGTTGAAAAGAAAAGTCTTGTGGTTGATGATCGAAGCACGGCCTTTGTGGCGTAGCTTTGTGTAACGTTTACTTCGCGAGTTTCACACTCGGTATGAACCAAAAACGGGAGAAGGACCTTAAGGAGGGCATGCGTTTCTTTCTAGTTAGAAGTGGCGTCAGTGGTTTTACATGCCCTGACGAGTTTGACTTATGTGGTTGTTGTTGTTGCGAGGCGCCTCGGTTTGATCGGACGATCCGGGTCCGATGGAGTCATTTAGTTGGCTCACCTACGCCCCATAGGGCGGGGAAACGCATGTTCAGGCGTTTTAATCCACATCGGTGGACCGGCCCTGACGATCCAAGGGTCACTCGAGCTCTGATCCTGAGGGGCGGACTAGAGCGTCTCGAATCGGTTGAGGACTATCTGTTGCCTCGGTTCATAGATGGAAATCCAATTTCCAAATACGTGACATTTGCGGTTTTATTTGTAGAACCTAGTATGGCGACATAGTTGGATGGGGCGCTTATGCAGTCTATGATTGATACTTATGATTTGAAGATTGTTTTATACACTATGCACTTATGATAGTATCAAATGATTTGTTTTAAATGTATCAAGCATTATTGGCTATTATAAGGTAAAAACCCTATCCTCCGGCTTGCGTTGCATTGTGTGATGGGAACTGGGTCTTATAATAGCTTCATTTTTCTTTATTTAGCATTTCGCTGTTTGTTTTATGCACTGGTATTCTTGGGAGGAAACCCGTTCCGTGTTATACGGCGTGGTCCCTTGATTTACCTAACTTTAAAATAAAGATTAATAACTGTTTTAGTTCTCACACCAGTCCCATGACTTACCTGGAGTTTATTGTTTTGACCTAAATTCTAGGTGCCCCTATTTTGACACGGGCAGCTAGTAGTTTTGGTTTTGCAGATTTATATTCACAGGATCCTGGTTTACAAATGGAATGATATCCGGAAAGCTTTGTATCTGTATATCTCTTCTAGTTGTGTATTGTATTATTTTTTGCTGCGATGTATTTAAATGTAATTTAAATCTCTGATATTTATCGAATGTGTAATATTGATTTATGCTCTATATATTCTTGTATTCTGATGGAATTGTTGTATTTACAATGAAATGTTCTTCTATCTGTGTCCTGTTGTGGCTTGTTCTCGAACTATCCGCGCTTTTCTCACCGGGGAAGTTACGGGTCTTCACAGTTGGTATCAGAGCCTTGGTTTACAAAGCTCAGATAACAAGACACACTAGAACCATACGAAAGAATTCATCAGATATTGGATTAGTAATATCCAATTAGAATGACTCGTTAGAGATAGGATCAGTAGTAGCCTAGAACGAGTGTGAAGAGTATATTTTTAAAATGAAACAAATTTTGTTTTGAAAATTTAAACCTTATTCAACGTATTGAATATTTTATTTGTATTGAACTTGGACAATCCAATATATAAAAATTTTGCATATACGCGTCATGAACGTATATTCGAAGTTTTAATATACTGGATAGATATAGAATCACATTCTAGTCGCCCAAAGATGGTACTGATAATTGTCATGACATCATCAGTATTTATGTTCGTGTTTCGAAGGTGTGATTTCTATATATTTCCATTAGACTGGTGTGAGAACCAAAATATAGCTAGAATACATTGTTGTGAATTGACATCAAAAACATGATTTTCTGTATATGTATATATATCAAAATTATGAAATTGAAACGATAAATCACTAATTGATTGATGGTTGAGTTGGTTGTTTATTTGTTTGATAATTTTGAACCATTTAGCCTAATTGTATCAAATATTGAATTGTATTGAAAATTAGTCGCATTTGCTTGCATATACATATACTTACAATGAACAGGTCATAGCAAGGAGGCTAGAGCAGAAGAATAAAATTTGTTTGCCCGACAAATAGGTACATGTTTACTAGAATTTACTGTTTTGTTTGGGTGATGATGATTTTATGAGCCTATTGGCTTTTTCTTTTTCTTTTTGAGATCAGAAGGCATATATGGCGATTTCGGGATTTTCCCGTGGCTCCCGGTGCAGGGGAGGTTATGGCGAAATTTTTCGAAAATTTAGGGTGTTAGCCAAAATTTTGAAATTTTTGAAAAGTTCTTAGAAACTGAAAAGTTGAAGAACTTAAGCCATAATAAAAATAATGAAAGTTGAGATGGTATTTAAAACAACTTTCGGCTTCGTTCCTTTTCGGGGACGAAAAGTTTTAAGTGGGGGAGATTGTAATAACCCGGAAATCTGGGCCAATTTTATTTTGGCATTTTTTGCGAATTTCGAATATTTAAAATGAATTATTTTAAATAATATCGACGAGAAATTTATTTTGAATAGGATTCGAACGAATATATTTATATAGATCGTCGTTAGAATATAAATATTTATTTTAAATTATAAAAGGAATTGAAAATGGCGTGGTAGTTCGATTATTCGATTTCAAAATTCAAATGAATGTACCGGGTGCAAAATAAACTGGATTTTAGTGAAACTAAAAATATTTGAATCTAATTGATAATATCTTTCCAACGAATCCGAAAAATTGAAATTTCATAGCAGGGGTAAAAAGATATGCCCAGTTGAAATTTCAGAATAGTCGCTATGGAATTTCAGCCCTTAAAAATAGCCATTTTGCAAACGACCTCGGATTTCGACGAAACCACTTTCGTTGGATCCGCGATGTCAAGTTATTACTAGGTTTCAAAATTCATAATTTTCTGAATCAATATGTGGGCGTGGCAAAGGAAAACGTGTTTGACCAGTTTCAGTTGATTTTAATCGACTGGAAAATGACCATTTTTCAAACGGTCTCAGAATTCAACGAAACTAGTTTTGTTAGGACCATATCATCAATACGAAGCTAGAAATAATTTTTCGGGAATTTTTAGAGTTCGTATGTGGCCCCGGTAAATTGAAATGTACGTTTAAAATTGAATATACTGATTTATATTTTAATTTTGAGGAAAACTGATTGTAATGGTCGAATCAGCTTACCGGACATATCCCATTGGGTTCGAAACAGGAGTATTTGGCTAGGGTCGATAGTCGTTGTCTTTGATTTCAAGTTCGTAGCAATAAGCAAGTAAATTCTAAATTAAATTATATTATTTAATTATATATATAGGAAATCTTGGTCAAACCCTCCATAATTTCAACCCCCAATCAAACCAAATAAGCCGCCTCCTATAGGAATAAACGGGCGATTTTTGTTCCTAACTTCCCATTCAAATTTATCCTAATCGATTGAATGAAATTCAAAGATTTATGAAGCAAAATCAAAGAGAAAAGGAAGGGCTTCAAATCTATGGGAGCATGATCGTCTATCGTCTGGCATATCAAGAGCAATCGAAGCTCAAAACCCTGAAGTTCGGAAGTGATTTCTAGCACCTGGGCGCGTGCGAGTTCGCCTGAACTCCTTGTGGTGGTGGCGTCGTCCATCGTCTTCGTCATGAGCAGTTCAGATCATGGTCAAGCGCGATGATTTGAGAAAGGTGGGGAGCCCTAGTTTTCGCCTATGGGTTCGAAGTTATCAACGCTGCCTGGAGATAGCGAACACAAAAGAAGGAGATGGTAATCTCTTGTTTAACAGTGTTCATAAAATAGAAAAATACAGTGTTCATAAAATAGAAAAATACATTGTTCATAAATATAAAAATACATTGTTCATAAATATAAAAATACAGTGTTCATAAATATAAAAATACAGTGCTCATAAAATAGAAATGTACAATGTTGGTAAAATAGAAATATAGTGTTTTTATAATATGAATATACACGGTTTTATTTTTTTTATTTTATTTTATATAAAAATAATAATAACATAGATTTTGAATATAAAAATTAGCTTTGTTTGAAAATATAAATAGACATGATTTTAAAATATAAAATATAAACCTCTTTGTTTTGAAAATATAAACCTGTTTGTTTTGAAAATATAAACCTGTTTGTTTTGAAAATATAAACCTGTTTGTTTTGAAAATATAAACCTCTTTGTTTTGAAAATATAAACCTGTTTGTTTTGAAAATATAAACCTCTTTTTTTTGAAAATATAAACCTCTTTGATTTGAAAAATATAATCTTTACTAGAAGTAGAGCGATGTAAAAAAAATGATTTTTATATATAAAACTAAGTAATAAAAATGTGATTTTTACTATGAACAGAGTTAAACAGTGTGTGATGGAACCGTCTGGAATCAAATTAAAATCCGAACTGTTCAAGAATTCAGAAATAAATCCGACCAAGGTGAGAACTCCTCACCCTTTGATTTTATTTTATAGTTAAAATATATACTAGGATGCAGACAGTGTTTAGTAGCACCCGACACCCGTCGTCCACAGACCATGGACGGCTTGTATGCTTGTTTGTTTGATTTTGATATGTAGTTGATTGTGTGATGTGATGTGAAATGAAATAAAATATTTATATAGTTAAAAATATTTTATAGTTAAAAATAAAAAATTTAACGTGCATATGAAATGAAATAAAAATAAACAAATCGGACGATTTGTTTATATACACATATTTGACTGATATTGATTGGGACGATAAATTTTACACATCGCCCAACTGCACAAATAAAATCTGTGTTTGATTGTTTGAAACCCCACATGGGTATTGGGATGATATATGACATACACTAATCCCAATAATTAGTTGTATGTTGATCGATTGATTGACAGACTGTTATAAGCATTAAATATTTATATTCGATGCTTATAAAGTGTAGAATGCACTTTGGATGATGGTTGATTATTCATCGTTGTTATTGTATACATGTGTTGTAGAAAATCCATATAATTAACATTATATGGTAATTGATTGGGCCTCATTCCATATTTGAAAAATAGAAATATTTGAAATAGAAATATTTGAAAAAGAAATATTTGAAAAAGAAATATTTGAAATAGAATATTTGAAAATAGAAAAATATGAAACCGTGTTGATTAGATTGACGCCATTTTGACGTGAACGATATTTATATCAATTTTATTCATTTTTCAATGCTTATTGAAATAGATTTGAAATTCAAATTAAATTGAATAGATTTGAAATCGAATAGATTTGAAATTCGAATT
This sequence comes from Allium sativum, assembly GCA_030737875.1. Taxonomy (NCBI): domain Eukaryota; kingdom Viridiplantae; phylum Streptophyta; class Magnoliopsida; order Asparagales; family Amaryllidaceae; genus Allium; species Allium sativum. The sequence goes on from JASFAX010001818.1 coordinate 45,158, forward strand.
ATATTGAAATGAATTGAAATTCGAATTATACTTAAAGTGAATGGAAATTCGAGTTAAACTAAATTTATTTGAAATTCGAAATACACTGAAATGATTTGAAATTCGAATAGAATTGAAATCCGAATTAAATTGATTAGAAATCAATTCAAATTGAAATTAAATTGAATTGAATTAGAACTGAAACTGAATTAGAAATCAATTTGAATTGAAACCGATTTGAAATGAATTTAAAACGAATTTATATTGGAATATTCAATTTTGATTTGAAATTGAATACGAAGTTGAAACCGTTTTGAAAATGAATTTATAACGAGTTATAAAGAACGTTTTGAATTGAAATCGACGAAGTATATATTATATATATAATATAATTGCCTGAATAGAACGCGCCGCGCCGCGGTATTTCGCAAATTTCGACCATTGACTTCAAACGGATATTACGGGAGATCCGACCGTCGGATTCTCGTAAAACCGGAACCGTTGGGTTCGTATCGAAAAGAGATTTCTAACGTATATTAGAAATTTGAAATCTAACGGTTGGATTTGGAATTATGTCCAAATCAAATTTGGAAAAGGTCGCTGTAAGTGCAGTTCGATGGCCGTTGATGGAAATCGACTGTACGGGCCTTGATAAAATTATTAAAAATAGTAATAATTTGTGTAAAATCATAAGAAATGATTTGGAAAAAATTGGGATGAAAAACTCCATATTTGAAAAGATAAAAATAGATTTTTATCGAAATGAACTAGTTTTGAACTAGAGTAATAATTTATTTATTTTTAAATAAATATATTAGATTTGAAATGGTTTTGAAAATAACCATAACTTCCAATAATTGCATTGGAATGGATTTGAATCGAAATTGTCTTCGGAATATTTCGATTTTGGATTTCGTGATTATACAGATGTTGTTATGGAAATTTGAAAGATATAGATATATACATCGTTATTTCCAATACGATATTTGTTGGTCATAGAATTTGATATTGAATATAAGCCGATATATTTTCTATTCAAAGCCTTGTATTTAATATCAAATGTGATTTGGGTTTGTCATGAATGGTGTCTTCATTAACACTGTTCTTGAACCCAGTTGAGAAAAGATTAAATCTTTTTATTTATATTTAATGAAGTGTACCAATTAAATAATATCTAATTGGAATTGAATTGGTATTGATTTTTGGGTTTATCGTGAACAGTGTTTTAAATAACACTTGTTCTTTAACCCGATAATTAATGGAATGTGATTTTGGGTTTATTGTGAACCGTGTTTTAAATGACACCGATTCTTTAACCCAGTTAAAGATTAAAACTAAGTGGAGTTTTAATGAATCTTTAATTAGATTGAAAAGGTGTTAGAATGGAGTATCACCAGTTTTACTCCAGGCGATAGTCAAATCTTTAATTAGATTTGAACGTGAAATGGTAATTGAATTTACCGATAACACCATGGTATTAGATATGAAGTATTACCAGTTTTACTTCATGGGATGAATAGGTTGGGATTGGGAAATTAAAACAAATGATTACTTCGGTAAGGTTCGTTAATCCCGACTAGTTGAATCGAAATTCAAAAGAAAATTAAAGAATAAATTCAATGAATTTATCTTTGATAAAATTAATGGGAACCTTTCCCTATGAATGTGAAATTTAGAAACTAACTGTCGGTTAGCTAAGCAGAATGGTTTTCTGGATATTGATCTGATGTTGGTTTCGGCCATCGGGGTAATATTTAGGGAATTATTTTCTTGATTAATTTACGGTTAGTGACTGATGAATTGGAATGAGGCGTATGTTGTGTTTGTGTAACACTTATTTAAAATATACGCGAGTTATTCGGAAAGACAGGGTTTATCCCATTCTGAATAACTGATACGACGATAAGTCGAAGATGAAGACGGTGGTCGAAGACCGGAGGTCTTCACGTCGTTTGGGTGATTACTGATGATCTTGATTGGGATGTACACCCAAGAAGATGGAAACAGTTGGTGATCGTCCAGACGTACTTGGAGATCGATGGATATGCGGGGTACTAGGTGCCTCCGGTTTCGTTCAGACCCAGAACGAACTTGTAAATGGACTGTATGTCTGACATTTGATTTTAGTCTGTGTGATTGATTTCTATTAAATATATATCTGTTTGGTGGCGGAGAATTTATTCTCTTGCTTAACGCCCTTCTCTGAGACGTACGAGCTCAGGGGTTATATACTGATGGATATCAAACGCATAGAGTGAATTGCCTGTGTGGAATGCCTAAGTGGCGAATGATCAAGGCTTCTGTTGAAAAGCAAAGTCTTGTGGTTGATGATCGAAGCACGGCCTTTGTGGCGTAGCTTTGTGTAATGTTTACTTCGCGAGTTTCACACTCGGTATGAACCAAAAACGGGAGAAGGACCTCAGGGAGGGCATGAGTTTCTTTCTAGTTAGAAGTGGCGTCAGTGGTTTTACACGCCCTGACGAGTTTGACTTATGTGGTTGTTGCTGTTGCGAGGCGCCTCGGTTTGATCGGACGATTCGGGTCCGATGGAGTCATTTAGTTAGCTCACCTACGCCCCATAGGGCGGGGAAACGCATGTTCAGGCATTTTAATCCACATCGGTAGACCGACCCTGACGATCCAAGGGTCACTCGAGCTCTGATCCTGAGGGGCGGACTAGAGCGTCTCGAATCGGTTGAGGACTATCTTTTGCCTCGGTTCATAGATGGAAATCCAATTTCCAAATACATGACATTTGCGGTTATATTTGTAGAACCTAGTATGGCGACATAGTGGGATGGGGCGCTTATGCCGTCTATGATTGATACTTATGATTTGAAGATTGTTTTATACACTATGCACTTATGATAGTATCTAATGATTTGTTTTAAACGTATCAAGCATTCTTGGCTATTATAAGGTAAAAACCCTATCCTCCGGCTTGCGTTGCATTGTGTGATGGGAACTGGGTCTTATAATAGCTTCATTTTTCTTTATTTAGCATTGCGCTGTTTGTTTTATGCACTGGTATTCTTGGGAGGAAACCCGTTCCGTGTTATACGGCGTGGTCCCTTGGTTTACCTAACTTTAAAATAAAGATTAATAACTGTTTTAGTTCTCACACCAGTCCCATGACTGGCCTGGAGTTTATTGTTTTGACCTAAACTCTGGGTGCCCCTATTTTGACACGGGCAGCTAGTAGTTTTGGTTTTGCAGATTTATATTCACAGGATCCTGGTTTACAGCTGGAACGATATCCGGAAAGCTTTGTATCCGTATATCTCTTCTAGTTGTGTATTGTATTATTTTCCGCTGCGATGTATTTAAATGTAATTTAAATCTCTGATATTTATCGAATGTGTAATATTGATTTATGCTCTGTATATTCTTGTATTCTGATGGAATTATTGTATTATACAATGAAATGTCCTTCCGTCTGTGTCCTGTTGTGGCTTGTTCTCGAACTATCCGCGCTTTCCTCACCGGGGAAGTTACGGGTCTTCACACATGA
>JASFAX010001819.1:0-48644 GCA_030737875.1 Allium sativum
AGGCTCTCCTTAGTTTTCTTCCGACAGCATGGCGGCTCAAGTTCTTATTTTTGTGTGAATTTTAGTTGGAGACCTAGGGTGTTTTTATAGAGTTGCAAGTTAATTAGAGCCGTCGATGAAGCCAGGGTTAATCAAAGCCATCCGTTCTAAAGAGAAGCCAATCAAAAGAAGACAACTCAGCCCCAGTGACAAGACCAGGCCCAGAAATTCGAGCCAGGACCCATCCAGACAAGCCAGGCCGACCAGGCAGGTCGACCTACAGGTTGACCCCCAGGTCGACCCCTTGGTCGACCTGGGTACCCAAGTCGACCCCCTGGTCGACCTGGTCCCTGGGCGGGAATTTTCCCGCCCAGCCCAGTTTGGGTCTGTTTTTGAATTTCGAACTTCGTTTTGATCTGTTTTGAATTTTAAACTGAATTCTGAAACTTCGAAAGGCCATAATTCCTTCATACGGAGTCCGATTTACGCAAACTCGGACTCTATCTCAAGCAGAATTCCGAGATGAACGCAAAGGCGAAACTCGTTTCCCTTAATTCCCACATTTAGAATTAACTATACTTTAATTTGTGAAACTTAGTGTTACAGAATTACGGGGTGTTACATTCTCCCATTCTTAAAAGGACTTCGTCCCCGAAATCTTCAAGTTAGGAAGAATGTGTCCTACCATCCAATCACCCATCTACTCAACCATTCAATCACAGGCATTCATTGTCCTTATAAATATTTCTAAATGCTTTCATATTCATATGCATAGTGTGTGTATATGTCTTTATCTAATGCAAAATCAGGCGGTCTACTGATTCAGCTGACCTCCTTAATGTGAATTATGTCAGTGCCATGCGTCCAATCATGTATGCAAGCGTCCCTAGTTATGTAAATACTACATGTGTGCATAGCCATTCATTCATATGCAACATCCATATGATAACATATCAAGTTAAATCCGTTAAGCAAATACATATATGCGAATGCAATATAAAAGTGACTAAGTCGTTCTAGCGCATATGGTGTGTATATGCATCCACGAGCAACCACTTGCAACCATCAATCATAACATGTTTCAAATACACGTTTACATCCATTGGCTTCTACCTAAGCATCGATGATACGTCCTAGTGGATATACCTTAAAAGCTAGAAACAAGTAGGCATAAAACTCCTAGAGAAAGGATATACCCTTAAGAAAAAGGGTATGATGCACGTATCTAGTCTTCAGTCTTCTAAGTCGCATCTTCTTGAGCTTCTCTGTACCGTACCTTATCTAGATAATCTTCACGATTGTGAAGCTTCTTGACCTCCATTTCCAAAACTGTCGTTGATTGGATAGCTGGCTTTTCATTGTCAACTGGATATATGCAGAAGTCTATCCCGCGTTTTAGGGGTAAACCCCTAACCTAATCAAAACATCTGCGTACTCATGGACTATTCTAACGGAATGCAAATCGTCGATAAATGTATTAAGCGATTCTAGATAGCTAAGCCTAACTGATCCTTTTAGGATCACGAAATCTCGAGGGTATTTCCAAGGCAAGTCAAAAAGTCTAACTTTCAGAATTACTAGCCAACCAACCCATGCCTAGGATCAACTCATATCCCATGGAACCAAAACATTACGCTTAAACTCAACACATAACGTGGCCGTTCTCAAATCCCTACAAACCAAAGGTAAATGGGCCGAACCACCAATTTGGATCGGAGACTAATTGGGATCTTCTACTATACAAGTACCTAGGTGCAGAAACTCAACTATGGAAGCAGGTATAAACGAATGCGAAGCGCTAAGATCAAAAGAGTACTAACAGGTTGATCAAATGAAAAGCTAAACTTTTCCAATGGAGACTTTTACTATCTCTCTCCCAGGTATTCTGGTGGTGAAAGCACGCACTCGTCCTCCTAAAAATCCTTTCCCTCATCCTTGCCCTTGTCCTTAATTATATGCCATATTATACCATAGAAAAGCTACTTCCTCTTGTCGTAGGTTTTGTAATTCCTTCCTCCTTCGTGAGCCAAGTACATATCCATGAAATCCTCATCCTTGGGTTGTGCCCCTTAGCCAAACTCCTCATCCTCTTCCTTGTGTAATCATGTTGACAAATCTCTCGAAAGTTGCCTCCATCGTACAGAAAACCCTACAAAGCTTGAAAGAAAACTAGCCGCAGGTGAAACTATTACGGCTACAGATGGAAGTCGGGCACTACTTCGCCCTTCGATGAGGTTACCTCCCAGAAAGCCAGGAGCCCCAGAGACTCAAGAAAGAAGGAAACAAGGACTCAAACAGAGAATCAAAAGATAGTGCATATGGCTTTGGGGAATTTGACTTTAAAACAAAATTTTCTTTTGAAAATGCTTCTTTTAAACCCGTTTTAAAAATAATTTTTCAAATCTTTTATCTGATCCGGTAACCTTCAGCTCTGATACCACTGTAACACCCCACATCCGTTAGTGTCACTCACAAAGGGAATGCACTAAGTTCTGTGGAGCATTATAGGTAAAAGATGCAGATAAATTACAAGACAGACAAATTTAAAACAGCGGAAAATAAAACTTTACTTTATTGATAAAATAGTTTGTACAACAATTGTTTTCCAATACCAGAGTATCTGTCTCACATAAAATAAAGAAGCATAAAATAACATTTATATTCCACAATGTAGCATAAGCCAGCCATAGCAGTGGAAAAGAGAGTCTGAAGCGATATATCCAAGAGTCTTCAAGCTTGGAAAGAGTAACAGTCCATACTAAGCAGAGCTATTCCCTCCCTGATTACCTGGAGGGGGGGAACGGAAGAAAAGAAGACGAAAGAAAAACAGAGTCAGACATAAAGCCTGAGTAAGTCTAGTGGCTTTTAGCATGCGAACAGGATAAAGTTCATGACAGGAGTAAACTGGAAAATGGGACAGTACCAGAATAACAGACTAATATAAACCAAAGCAAGACAGTTTAAATCGAATATACTATCGCACCCCATTCTATATCTCTGCACCCCTTAACTAGTATCCCAACTAGTAATCTGTATAAAGATGATAACGTGATCCCAATCCCTGTAATTGCGGTTGTCTTTAGGTGTACATCTATTATTTATTACCTAGATCTAATCTAGGATTTTCTTATCGAGCGCTTCCTAGATTCAACTAGGGTTTATGCGACTTATCTAATACTTCTCGGATTTAGGATTTATGCCACCTAGGTCCAACTAGGGATTATGCTACCTGTCGAATGATGCCCCTAGTCTAGGACGCACTACCTAGAGTGGTATATGTTCCTAGACTTTCCCCACGTATGTGTCGCGAATAGTTTATTACTGTCTAGATGCACATGTTCTGAAATGTGTGACCCGAGTCCCGTGGCAGGGCTATTCTAGAAACACGGAACTCGGTCGGGAGCTTTCAGATATCTGCCGATGCAGATGCTAAGGTCTGTTTTTCCAGTGGCTATGGTCCCACCTGACCCCTCCCTCAACTAATGAAAGGCCACCCTTGAAAAGTTGAGAACTATACGCAGGACCCCTATGCCCCACTGTCTTATGGCCATCCTCACCCATAACTAGATAGCAAGTGTATGGTCATTTGGAGTTCTCCTCCTTTCCGCTTTACGTATCTCGACTGACTCAAGATGGTAGGTAGACGACGAGTTGCTATCATAGGGCTACTGGCCTTGCCGAATCACGCTGGTCCATCCTAGTCTTTAGGTTGCCTTATATTGCAACCAAGGCATACCCTTGGTTCTTCTAACGCAGACCTTAACCTCTGTGAGCCCAGGAGGATCATCTGCAGCCTCACAGAGGGATACCAAGAATACCCTCACGTCCCCTCGAAGCCTCGGGCTTCGTAACCCAATTCGTTGGAGCCTTCTTTAAGATTAGATGGATGTTCGCTCCTCCTCGTGTTATACTAAGAATTACTACTTAGTTTTCCTAACTAAGGTTTACCACTTAGTTTCCCGAATCGTCGTTTTCTTAACTAAGGTTTACTACTTAGCCCCTTTCAACTAAGGTTTACTACTTAGTTCTCTTTCTCGTCAAGTTGGATTGGTTAAGTGTCATTAGTCGATACAAGTTAACTTAACCCATTCATTTGTCATGTTAAACTGGTTAAGTGTTATCAGTAATTCACGTTGACTTAACCTTATCACAAACCAAGTTATATTGGTCAAGTATTTCTTATTACTTAACCCTACCCATTCATCTTGTATTGATTAAGTGTCCCTTTTAACCTAACCTTGCCCATCTGTTTTAACTAACATGTTATAACGGTTAAGTGTTCCCTTAGTTAACTTAACCCTAACATCTGTTTAATTAACATGTTCTAATGGTTAAGTATTGTCCCTTCATGTTTCAACTTAACCCTGTTCAATTTATCACACTATTATGGTTAAGTGTTCTAAGTTTACTTAACCTCACCCTCTAGTCTAGTTAATATGTTAAATTGGCTAAGTGTTTTCTTAGTTACTTAACCCCTACAAGTCTTGTCTTGTTAACATGTTAAGTTGGTTAAGTGTTTTCTTAGTTACTTAACCCTCATAAGTCTTGTCTTGTTAACATGTTAAGTTGGTTATGTTCAGATTAACCCCACCCATCAGATTTAGTTAACATGTTGAGTTGGTTAAGTGTTTTAGTTAACTTAACCCTACCAATCCTAACTTAGCTTTAATTGTCTTATTAAAGCACCAACCACTCACATTAGACAGGTATTGTTGTGGCTGCCTGTATGTCGGTCGGTTCCGGGCAGTCTTACGCCACAACTCAGTCTAACCTCGGGTATTTATTGGGCTCAATGCCTTAACCTCTCACGTTGGATAGGTATTGTTATGATTACTGGACAACCGGGCGGGTCCGGGCAGGTTTACATCACAACTCAATCCAACCTCGGGTTAAGCATATTCGTATTGTCTAGATTTACATTTTATTTATGTAAATTATCCAGAATTCATGTCATTGCCCAAATTTATTTCTAATCAAGTTCATTAATTTAGGTATATAATTATACTGTTTCATGCCATAAATCACCTATGTGATTTTTAACCAATTTACGTCAAGTTTCTTATAATTACCAATTTTACCCAACGTTACCCCGTCTAAATATTAGGCTAACAATCTTAGCCTAATTTTCCGTCCGCATGATTTTGACATATAATATTAGGCTAAAAACTTAGCCTAATTTTGCTTACACAAAATTGGCATAAAAATAATTCATTAACATAAACGTGTCATAGGTGTAAACTTGGCATTCTCAACATAGTCAATATGAACATCATAGGTGTGAACTTGCAAAATAATCAACATGAATATCATAGGTGTGAACTTGCAAAATAATCGACATGAATATCATAACATTGCATAACATGCCACAAACTTGCATATAAATATTGGGCCTAGTTAAATAGGTGTCACATGAATCATATAGTTTTAGCCTAACATAAAGGTATAACATAGTATAACCTAATAGGTGTCATATGAATCCACTAAAACATGGTATAACATGTTAATGCATAGGTCTAGGCATAACCTCAAACATAAAACTGGCGTAAGACAAAACTATATGTATAACTTTGACAACCAGTTAAGGGTGTGAACTTGCAACACATATGTATAAACATAGATCTAACAATAAACTTTCATATGAATCCTAAACATATCTTGACATGGATCCGATTATAAGTTCTCACTTGCATAAAAACATGTGAATATAGATATATTCTAGTCATGTAGGCACAATTGGTTTAAACATATATACATAGAGCCTACATGAATGATATAAATATTTGTGTAAATCTAACTTGCAACCTATAACTTGCATAAGCATATATTTAGATCTAACTGTATACATACAATTCGCATAAGGTGTTGATTGTTTGATTCACAATACATAAAAGATTCAATCACCACAATCATTCAAATTATCACAAATAACAAATATAAAACAACATCGTTAATACTGATATAATTCCATATTACAATTTACAACAAATCATGTCTTAATCGCATTCCCATATAAAGAGCCACTATACTTACAACGCAAGACGGTCTTGTTTTCTGAGATCTGAGGTTCTGAAATTGAGATGCGTTCCTTTGGGTGGACGTTGTTGTTTTGATTTTATTAGTAGCTTTAATCTCAAATTTGAATTAGCTTGAGTTGATTCGTTGTTCGTCTCTTTTCAAGCGGAGGCTCTCCTTAGTTTTCTTCCGATAGCATGGCGGCTCATGTTCTTATTTTTGTGTGAATTTTAGTTGGAGACCTAGGGTGTTTTTATAGAGTTGCAAGTTAATTAGAGCCGTCGATGAAGCCAGGGTTAATCAAAGCCATCCGTTCTAAAGAGAAGCCAATCAAAAGAAGACAACTCAGCCCCAGTGACAAGACCAGGCCCAGAAATTCGAGCCAGGACCCATCCAGACAAGCCACGCCGACCAGGCAGGTCGACCCCCAGGTCGACCCCTTGGTCGACCTGGGTACCCAGGTCGACCCCCTGGTCGACCTGGTCCCTGGGCGGGAATTTTCCCGCCCAGCCCAGTTTGGGTATGTTTTTGAATTTCGAACTTCGTTTTGATCTGTTTTGAATTTTAAACTGAATTCTGAAACTTCGGAAGGCCATAACTCCTTCATACGGAGTCCGATTTATGTAAACTTGGACTCTATCTCAAGCAGAATTCCGAGACAAACGCAACGGCGTAACCTGTTTCCCTTAATTCCCACATTTAGAATTAACTATACTTTTATTTGTGAAACTTAGTGTTACAGAATTACGGGGTGTTACAAAATACATCTTTTAGCGTAACCAATTTGACACTAAAATATCTTCTTTTTAACACACTAAAAAGATGTTCTTTTTAACGTACTAAAAATTTGTTCTTTTAATGTAAATTTCACTTACTTTAAATCTAATTACATGAAAATGGTAATTTTATCCTTAAATCTTAATTACATGAAAATGGTAATTTTACTCCTTAAATCTTAATTACATAATAAATGTAAAATTTTCACTTTAATCTAATTCTCATGTAAATTGACTTAATTACATAAAAATGTAATTTTTATATTCTCTAACTTTATTACATAAAAATGAAATTTTCTTCTAATTCTTTTTTACATTAAGAAAGATGTAAAACTTTTCTAATCCTTATCTACATTAAGAAAATATAACTTTCTTTTATAACAACTTGGATTTGAAAATATTCATTTCATTATTAACACATAACGGTGCAAAAATGTTCATTTCTAAATTATCACATAACAGTGTGAAAACAATGTCAATTTCTAATTTAACTCATGACGGTGTACATAAGTCTCATTTCTAATTTCAACATAGCGTTGTAAATAAGCCTCATTGACGAATAACGGTGCAAATAAGTTTCATTTTCAACACTAATACATAATGGTGCAAATTAATGTCATTACCTATTTCTTTACAAACAAAAGTGATTCTTTTCATTATAAATCAAAAATGATTTCCTTTCATTAATAATAAAAATCGATATTAACTTATTTTAATTCAATTAATATTAAAAATCAATATTAATAAAACAATGTAAAAATGTAACTTTTTCTTCTTTAACATAATCAATGTAAATTTCCATTCTTTTCATTCTTAACAAAACAAATGCATAATTTGTTTTCTTTTTATTAACAAACAAAAATGAAAAATCATATTTTTATTATGAATTGATAAACGAGATCAATTCAAATCAAACAAAAGTGATACCACAAAAATGTGATCTTTTTAATGCTAATGTAAAAATGAGATTTTTATAATATTAACATTTATACATAAAAATATGTTCTTTTCCAAATGCTGACATTTTTAAATAAAAATGTTATTTTTCTATTCTAACAATTTATATGACAAAAATGATATTTTTCTTGATGTAAACATTTCATATATTTCATACCATCCATCAACACAATACGGTCAATTCACCACAATATAGTTAATTCAAATAATCTCAAACATCACAAAATGTTCAATTTGGTGTCACATAACTAATGAACAAAAATAGGGATTTTTGTTTTAACTAATTTACCTTGACAAAAATGACAAATTTGTTTTGACAAATTTATTTTTGACAAAAATCTATATTTTTGTTTTCAACAATTTTTGTTTATTACAACACGATATCATCCAATTAACAGATCTATACAACACATCAATCATAGAATCAAATCACGTCACATAACAATAGAATTTTACCGTAGAGTGATGATAACACAAACATAAATAATTTTAGTTATTTAAGAAGAAATAAAATAGAATTTCTCACCGAGCTTTAAATTCAGAATAGATCAGATCTGAAATTTATCCAAAATCTGAACTACTCCGTTGCAGCTCTGGTTTGTCCCTAGTTGTAGAGTTCAGAAAGACGACCCTAACGCAATGAAAATCATTGAATTTCGTTCTGTTTTGAACAAGATATGGCAAATTATATTTAAATTACATTATTTGCTAATAAAAGATGATTAACTTTAAATAATTTCCTTAAACCTTGATTTCCTTAGTCAAAAATTTAGGCCGTATGTTTCTTCTTCTTCACTCAGTAAATAGCCCGTCATCGAAACCCAACATCACCCGCTCCACCTCGAAACGCGCGCCACATCCTTCACCTGTGTCCCGATCAGAATCCACCACCTTACAACTTATAGAACCCAGGAAGCTCTTCGATTTGGTTTTGGAATTACTGAAATCGATTGAGTGGATAAAGAGAAAATGGAGGAAGAAGTCTCGAAATTTATGGCCACTGAAATGGACATGGCGGCGGCTGTACGTTTGAATGGGAATTAGTTTTATTTCTGAATGAATTTGAATGATAAATAGAATAGAAATAAATGTGTGGGTTCATTAGTTTTGGAGAGAACTAATGAAGGGAGTAAGTGGAAAGGAGAAATCAAAGGATATAAATTTAAGGAATAAGAGTATGAAATAAGATGCATAAAATAGATTGAAGGAAAATAAACTAATAGAATTAAGCAAAAGAAGTTAATAGATTAAAGGAAAGAAATAATTTCGTAATTAATGGGGAAAAAGGAAGGTGAAGGGAAAGAGATAAAAGCATTGAAAATAAATAGTCAAAAGGAGCAACGCCAGAAATGAATGGCCTTGGGAATAAATGGACATAAAACTTGAGAAAAAATGTGTAGCGCAAGTATATATGGTAAGGAACATTTCTTTTTATAATTGTGGCTTGCGTTTTTTTTATATATATGTATATACAATGCAACATGAATGTACGCATCAAAAATAAGGAGATGAAAGCAAATATTCACTCCTAGTAATAAATCAGTATATCCTACAAACTACGCACCATAATATGTGTACACATTTACTCATTCCGTTCTTAACGTTTTGAATATATATATTTTTCGTTTTTTTCCCAAAGAATGGAAGGTTTTTAATTTCCATTAAATAGGTTTTAATTTTATTTATCGTACAAAGAAGGTGACTTTCCCTTTTTTTCTCTCTTCCATAAATGCTTCAAGTCATGTAATGAAATGAATAAAATAAAGAATTTGAACAAGAAATGAATGAATGGAAAAATAAAGGGGGAAAGAAACGTAACGGTTAGGAAAGAGGGAATGACTACATTAAATAATGAAACAAGCAGCACATTAAGTAGCATGCTGAACATTAAGAAGATAAAAAAAGGGAAGTTAGAACGGTGCAGTCGGAATTAAAGAAACGTGATTTACACATTTTTGTTTGTTTTCCATTTATTTGTTTGTCATGGCATATTATTATTATTATTATATATTTTTTCAAATAAAAGGATACGCTTTTTCCACTAAAATTCTCAAAATAAAACTAAATTTTTAAATTTACCCCAAAATTCAGGGTTGTTATAATCTCCCCCACTTAAAAACTTTTCGTCGTCGAAAAGGAACGAAGCCAAAAGTGTTTAATTATCCTACTCAATTTTTTTATTCTTTATATCCATTCATTGGTTTAAATAATTTTATAGGTTAACTAATAATTACACTACACAATCATCAATCAATTGGTTGATTAACATTTTAAATATTTATATTTTTATATATTCAAAAATCAAATTTTCTAAAATAGATTATAATTACAAATACGTATATTATAAGCTTGCTACTCTCAACTCATTCTAGGGCATTACTAACCCCATCTCTAATGAGTTTTCTCATTCTAGGATACTGCTGATCCTATCTCTAATGAGTATTCTTATTGGATCTTACTAATCCAATCTCTGACGAGTCTTTTGTTTAGTTCTAACGAGTTGTACCCCAAAGATTTGAGATAACCAAAGCTCTGATACCAACTGTAACGATACGCATTTTGCCCGTACCTGATCGATCGCAAGATCGACTAAAACCGTTCAAAACCCGAACATGTTAACTCTAGGAATACAACACATTAGAACAATAACAGTAGACTTTTATAAACATCATAAAAATGTTACATCAGAGTACAGAACATATCAGAGTATATTGAATAAAATTACAGCGGAAGATAAATTACAATAAATTAAATACAATACACAGCGGAAAACTTCGATGCTCTGGACACAGCTTTAGGCTTCAATCCAGAATCCTACTTGAGATAAGAACCTGTAGACAAACGACTCGACTGCCCGTGTGGAGAAGAGAGCACCCGAGTTTGTAAAGGTGGAAACAAACAACGGGTCAGTCATGGGACTGGTGTGAGAATTCTAAACTAATTTAACTAATAGTAATAAGGCAAATCCAAGGACCACACCGCTAACGCGGAACGGGTTTACTCCAATGGATTGCCGGTGCATAAATTAAAGTAAATCGTTAAACAACGCAATGCTTTTTAGGAAAAATGAAATCATCATAAGACTCAAGTCCCATCACACAATGCAACGCAAACCAGATGATAGAGTTTTACCTTATGATGATTAAACATGCTTGGTATGATAAAAACGAATTTGATATTATTATAAGTGTATATATGTTTCAAAAACATTTCAAAGTAAATGTATCAATCCTAGGAAGCATAGCTACCATATACTATGCCTCCATACTAGTAATACAATCAAGTCCGTAGGGTCGTATTGGGAATTTGGGTTTCCATCATGAGTCAAGGCTAGGAACGATCTCCTTACCGATTCCAGACACTCTAGCTAATGTTTCAGGATTCCCCGTAGTTAACCCTTGGATCCTGCAGGGCCGATCCACAAATACAGCTTCGTGTATTAGTTGTTCCTGAACACACGTTTCCAGATCCTAAAGGACCTATCATCCGAGGCGCCTCATTCCATCATCCACATAAGTAAAATATCAGCCAGTTTAAGCACTGACACTACTTCTAACTAGAAAGAAACGTGTTGCTCTCCCCGCGTTCCCTTCTCCCGTTTTAGACACCACCGGGTTGTGAGGCTCGTGAAGCTACGTAATACACAAAGCTATGCCTATTCAAGCTGTGCTTTGATCGTCACCACAAGGTTCTGCTTTTCAACAAGAAACCTTGATCATTGCATCTTAGTATGCCACACTATCACTCCATATCACACTACTAATCCTTTGCCGAAATATATGAAAGGGTGTTAAGCAAGAGAATAAATTCTCCACCACCAAACATTCATACATTCGACAGAAAATCAATAAATACAATATAAAGGAGTACAATGTCAGACACACATTCCATTTGTAAGCTTATGCTCTGGGTCTGAGCGAGAGCCAAATCCGTACAAATCAACACTATGTCCGGACAACTACCATCTTATGTGACGGCAAGGAACTTCGCTCGGTCCGAACCAGTCGCTAAACCGACCCAGACCGTTCGAAACGCCCTATCGTTTGAGAACACGACAAAACAGAACGCATACAGAAGAACATTTCATTGTATATTACAACAATGCATCAGATTACAAGAATATACAGAGTATAAATGAATATTACACAGAAATATCAGAGATTTAAATTACATTTAAATACATAGCAGCGGAAAATAATACAATACACAACTAGAATGAGATATACGGATACAAAGCTTTCCGGATATCGTTCCAGCTGTAAACCAGGATCCTGTGAATATAAATCTGCAAAACCAAAACTACTAGCTGCCCGTGTCGAAAATAGGGGCACCCAGAGTTTAGGTTAAAACAATAAACTCCAGGTCAGTCATGTGACTGGTGTGAGAACTAAAACAGTTATTAATCTTTATTTCAAATCATTAGGTAAATCAAGGGACCACGCCGTATAACACGGAACGGGTTTCCTCCCAAGAATACCAGTGCATAAAACCAACAGCGCAATGCTAAATAAAGAAAAATGAAGCTGTTATAAGACCCAGGTCCCATCACACAATGCAACGCAGTCGAGGATAGGGTTTTCCCTTATAACAGCCAAAGAATGCTTGATACGTTTAAAACAAATCATTTGATACTATTATAAGTGCATAGTATATAAAACACTTCAAATCATAAGTATCAATCATAGGCGGCATGAGCGCCCCATCCCACTATGTCGCCATATATAGGATATACAATCAAAACCGCAAAGTCTCGTATTTGGAAATTGGGTTTCCATCTATGAACCGAGGCAAAAGATAGTCCTCAACCGATTCGAGACAATCTAGCCCATGTCTCAGGCAAGCGCGCAGGCAAGCCTTGGATCGTCAGGGCCGGTCCACACGGAGTGGATTATTATGCCTGAACAATACGTCTCCCCACCCTATGGGGTGTAAGTCTGGTCCGTCAGCCGACCAGAATGCATTCGGCCGAAACCGATATAACCGAGGCGCCTCGCAACAGCAACAACCACATAAGTCAAACTCGTCAGGGCGTGTAAAACCACTGACGCCACTTCTAGCTAGAAAGAAACGCAAGTCCTCCCTGAGGTCCGTCTCCCGTTTTTGGTTCATACCTGGTGTGAAACACGCGAGGTAAACGTTACACAAAGCTACGCCACAAAGGCCGTGCTTTGATCATCACCACAAGACTTTGCTTTTCAACAGAAGCCTTGATCATTTGCATCTTAGCATGCCACACAGGCAAACCATCCTATGCAACCGATATCAGTCACACAGAATGAAATCCGATGTCAGACACACAGTCCATTTACAAGTCCGTTCTGGGTCTGAACGAAACCGGAGGCACCTAGTACCCCGCATATCCATCGATCTCCAAGTACGTCTGGACGATCACTAACTGTTTCCATCTTCTTGGGTGTACAGCCCAATCAAGATCATCAGTTATCACCCAAACGACGTGAAGACTTCCGGTCTTCGACCATCGTCTTCATCTTCGACTTATCGTCGTATCAGTTATTCAGAATGGGATAAACCCGGTCTTTCCGAATAACTCGCGTATATATTATAAAAGTGTTACACAAACACAACATACGCCTCATTCCAATTCATTAGTCACTAACCGTAAATTAATCAAGAGAATAATTCCCCAAATATTAACCCCGAAGGCCGAAACCAACATCAGATCAATATCCAGAAAACCATTCTGCTTGGCTAACCGCCAGTTAGTTTCTAAATTTCACATTCAAATCTAATTAAAGATTTAACTATCGCCTGGAGCAAAACTGGTGATACTCCATTCTCGATCTTTTCAATCTAATTAAAGATTCATTAAAACTCCACTTAGTTTTAATCTGTGACTGGGTTAAAGAATCAGTGTCATTTAAAACACGGTTCACGATAAACCCAAAGTCACATCCCATTAATTATCGGGTTAAAGAACAAGTGTTATTTAAAACACTGTTCACGATAAACCCAAAAATCAATATCAATTCAATTCCAATTAAATATCATTTAATTGGTACACTTCATTAAATCTAAATAAAAAGATTTAATCTTTTCTCAACTGGGTTCAAGAACAGTGTTAGTGAAGACACCATTCACGACAAACCCAAATCACATTCGATATTCAATACAAGGCTCTGAATAGAAACTATATCGGCCTATATTCAATATCAAATTCTACGATTAACAAATGTCGTATTGGAAATAACGATATACATATATATCTTTCAAATTTCCATAACAACACCTGTAATATCACGAATTCCAACATCGAAATATTCCGAAGACAATTTCGATTCAAATCCACTCCAATGCAATCATTGGAAATTTTGGTTATTTTCAAAACCATTTCAAATTCAATTTATTTATTTAAAAATAAATAGAATTATAATTCTAGTTCAAAACTAGTTCATTTCGATAAAAATCTATTTTTATCTTTTCAAATATGGAGTTTTTCATCCCAAACTTTCACAAATCATTTCTTATGATTTTACACAAATTATTACTATTTTTAATAATTTTATCAAGGCCCGTACGGTCGATTTCCATTAACGGCCATCGAACTGCACTTACAGCGACCTTTTTCGAATTTGATTTGGACGTATCTCCAAATCCAACCGTTAGATTTCAAATTTCTAACATTCATTAGAAAGCTCTTTTCGATACGAACCCAACGGTTCCGGTTTTAGGAGAATCCGACGGTCGGATCTCCCGTAATGTCCGTTTGAAACAAATGGTCGAAATTCGCGAACTGCCGCAGCGCGGCGCGTTCTATTCAGGCCATTATATTATATATATAATATATATTTCGTCGATTACTATTTAAAACGAATTATATAAATGGTTTTAAATTCGTTTCAAAAGCAATTTCAACTTCCTTTTCAATTCAAATCAAAATTGAATTCTTCTTTATAAATTCGTTTCAAAATTCATTTCTATTCAATTCAAATTTCAATTCAATTTGAATTCATTTCAATTCGCTTTCAATTCAATTCGAATTCGTTTTCAATTCAATTCATTTCGAAATCGTTTTCAATTCAATTCATTTCGAAATCGTTTTCAATTCAATTCATTTCGAAATCGTTTTCAATTCAATTCATTTCGAAATCGTTTTCAATTCAATTCATTTCGAAATCGTTTTCAATTCAATTCATTTCGAAATCGTTTTCAATTCAATTCATTTCGAAATCGTTTTCAATTCAATTCATTTCGAAATCGTTTTCAATTCAATTCATTTCAAAATATTCGATTTCGAAATCACGTTTCAATATTCATTTTAAAATGAATAAAATCGATATAAATATCGTTCACGTCAAAATGGCGTCAATCTAATCCTCACGGCTTCACATATTTCTATTTTCAAATATTCTATTTCAAATATTTCTATTTCAAATATTTCTATTTCAAATATTTCTATTTCAAATATTTCTATTTCAAATATTTCTTTTTTCTCGAAACTGGAATGAGGCCCAATCAATTACCATATAATGTTAATTATATGGATTTTCTACAACACATGTATATATCAACAACGATGAATAATCAACCATCAACCAAAGTGCACTACACTGTATAAGCATCAAATATAGACATTTAACGCTTATAGCAGCTTGTCAATCAATCGATCGACATATTTAATAAATCAGGATGAGTGAACTTCAAATTTCATCCTAACACCCGTGTGGGGTTTCAAACAATCAAACACATATTTTATTTGTGCAGTTAGGCGATGTGTAAAATTTATCGACCCAATCAACGTCATTCAAATAGGTGTACATAAACAAACCGTCTGGTTTGTAAATGAATATTTATTTATTCACATTCACGTTAAAAATTATATTTTTAACGATAACACATTTTATTTTAACATATGAATTTATATTCAGTTCATTCGTTAAATAAAATGCTATTTTTATTTTTCTAACTTATTTTAGAAAATTTCGGCGGCATAACGGCACGATACTAGAAACGGGACAAGGCCTAGCCTTATCCCCGGTCTAGTGAAGGCCCACGCCATTCACACATCAATCAAATCAATTCGTTATGCAAACCACAAACTTTGGAGTAAGGGTCTAACCTAGCCTTACTCCTTCGCCTTATAACGGCGCACGTCTAATCCTAACCAATTTATCGATTCGATTTTTCACACCACAAACCACATTCAAACCAATATCACAATCAATCACCAAACAGTCAAACAAACAAGTCCATGGTCTGTGGACGGGTGTCGGGTGCTACTAAGCACCGTCTGCATCCTAGTATATATATAACTAGAAAAATAAATTGAAAGGTGAGGAATTCTCACCAATAGCTATCCAACTTCAAGACTCTTCTTAATAGAAATCTTCGCCTATTGTCGCTTTCGCCCGTATCCTCTACATATGTAAAAATAGAATTTTTACTATGCTACTCAATATGTAAAAATCGAATTTTGACTTCGCTATTCAATATATAAAAATATGATTTTTACTTTGACTTTCAACATATAAAAATATGATTTTTATTTCGACTTTCAACACATAAAAATATGATTTTTACTTTTGCTTTCACCATATAAAAATATGATTTTTACTTTGCTTGAAAGTTCAAACCTTTCTTCCCATGTTAAAGCTTTTACCTTTAAAACTAAATCAGTTTTTATTTTTATTTTTATAAAATTCAGTTTTTATCCTTTATTTCAAAAACCAGTTTTTATTTCTAAAAAAAATTCAGTTTTAATACTTTATAAAAAAAATCCAGTTTTATACTTTATAAAAATTTCAGTTTTTAATACTTTATAAATAAATCAGTTTTTTTTTCTATGTTTTAAAATTCAGGTTTTTAAAATGCTTTTAAAAATTCCAGTTTTTAATACTTTTTAAAAATTCCTGTTTTATTACTTTTAAAAATTCCTTTTAAAAATATTCAGTTTTATACCTTTAAAAATATTTAGTTTTTTACTTTTAAACATTTTCAGTTTTTATTTTTAAAACAAAATCATTATTAAAATCGGTTTTTAAAAAAAATAAAAAAAAAAAAAAAAATAATAATAATAAAATAAACAGAAATTCTTACTGAGAGGGGGGGGAGGTCTTCGCAGTTCGTCGGCGGCTTGGGTCTTCGATCGGTGGTGGCAGGAGGGGCTGCTTCGAGGGGGGGGGGGTGGCGCGGCTTCTTCGTCGGCGTCGAGGGCTTCAAGGGGAGGCGCTCGGTTGTTTTCACGAGGGGGGGTTCACCTGAGAGGGCGGCGGAGGAGTTGTCGGAGATGGGGGGGAGCAGCGCCTCGCGCGATGTGGCTCCGTCGAGCGGTTTTAGGGCTCCGCCCTCTTTTTTTTTTTATTCTGAAATTTAATTTTTTGAACGGGGGGGGGGGCCTGGAGGATAAAAGAGAAAGATATTTTTTTTTTTTTATTAATTTAATTGCATAAAGTTGACTTTTACCTAAGACCTCGAAACGAGGCCCACCGCCTGTCGTCCATAGCGAATTACCCCCATTCCGAACACAATGGGATATGTATCGTAAGCTGATTCGACCGTTTGAATCAGTTTCCGTTAAATTTACATTTAAATCACTATATTGAATTTTAAACGTACATTTCAAATTACCGGGGTCACATAATAACTCTATAAATTGCAGAAAAATATTTTCTAGCTTCGTATTGACGATACGGTCCTAACAAAACTAGTTTCGTCGAATTCTGAGACTGTTTGAAAAATGGCCAATTTCCAGTCGATTAAAATCAACTGAAACTGGTCAAACGCGTTTTCCTTTGCCACGCTCACATATTGATTCGAAAAATTATGAAATTTGAAATCTAGCAATAACTTGACACTGCGGACCCAACAAAAGTGGTTTCGTCGAAATCCGAGGTCATTTGCAAAATGTCCATTTTTAAGGGCCTGAATTCCATAGCGACTATTCAGAATTTTCAACTGGACATATCTTTTGATTCCCGCTACGAACTTTTGATTTTTCGGATTCGTTGGAAAGATATTCACTATTAGATTCCATTATTTTCGGTTTCACTAAAATCCGGATTGTTTTGCACCCGGTACATTCAATTGAAGTTTGAAATCGAATTATCGAACTACCGCGCCATTTTCAATTCCTTTTATAATTATATATAATTATTATATATTCTAACGACGACGCGTAAAATATATACGATCGAATTATATTCAAAATAAATTTCTCGTCGATATTCTTTAAAATAATTCCTTTTAAATAATCAAAATTCGCTAAAATTGCCAAAATAAAATTTTCAAACTGGCTCGCATTTTACGGGTTGTTACAATCTCCCCCACTTAAAACTTTTCGTCCCCGAAAAGGAACAAAGTCGAAAGTGGTTTGATTATTCAGCCCTACATTCGATTTGGCTTCCATTCTCCAACTTTTCAGTTTCTGAGAATTTTCAAAATTTCAAAAATTTGGCTAACACCCTAAATTTTCGAAAAATTTCGCCATAACCTCCCCTGCACCGGGAGCATCGGGGAATTTCAAATAGCTTCCCCGGTCCTTCAGATCTCAAAAAGAAAAAGAAAAAGCCAAGCGGCTAGCCAATAGGCCCACAAAATCATCATCACCCAAACAAAACAGGAAATTATGTAGTAAACATGTACCTATTTGTCAGGCAAACAAATTTTATTCTCTGCTCTAGCCTCCTTGCTATGACCTGTTCAATGATATATATGTATATGCAAGCAAATGCAACTAATTCTCAATACAATTCAATATTGGGTTCAATTAGGCTAATGGTTCAAAATTAGCAAACAACTAAACAAACAACACAAACATCAATCAATTAGTGAATTAGAATTTCAAATTCATAATTTTGATACATATACAAAAAATCATGTTTTTGATACCAATTCACAACAATGTGTTCCTAACTATATAAGTTTTGGTTCTCACACCAGTCTAATGGAAATATATAGATATCACACCTTCGAAACACGAACATAAATACTGATGATGCACGTGCTATCATCAGTACCTTCTCCGGGCGACTAGAGTGTGATTCTATATCTATCCAGTATATTAAAACTTCGAATACACGCGGATCAGACGTATATGCAAAATCTATATATACTGGATTGTCCACATCAATATAAATAAATAATCCAATACGAATAATTGATTTAAATTTTCAAAACAAAATTTGTTTTCACTTTAAAAATTTACTCTTCACACTCGTTCTAGGACACTACTGATCCCATCTCTAACGAGTCATTCTCATTGGATATTACTAATCCAATATCTGATGAATTCTTCCGTATGGTTCTAATGTGTCTTGTTCTCTAGCTTTGTAAACCAAAGCTCTGATACCAAATGTGACGGCCCGCAACCTCCCCGTAAAGGAAAGCGTCGGATAGTTCGAGAACAAACCACAGCAGAACGCATACAGAAGAACGTTTCATTGTATATTACAACAATGCATCAGATTACAAGAATATACAGAGTATAAATGAATATTACACAGAAATATCAGAGATTTAAATTACATTTAAATACATAGCAGCGGAAAATAATACAATACACAACTAGAATGAGATATACGGATACAAAGCTTTCCGGATATCGTTCCAGCTGTAAACCAGGATCCTGTGAATATAAATCTGCAAAACCAAAACTACTAGCTGCCCGTGTCGAAAATAGGGGCACCCAGAGTTTAGGTTAAAACAATAAACTCCAGGTCAGTCATGTGACTGGTGTGAGAACTAAAACAGTTATTAATCTTTATTTCAAATCATTAGGTAAATCAAGGGACCACGCCGTATAACACGGAACGGGTTTCCTCCCAAGAATACCAGTGCATAAAACCAACAGCGCAATGCTAAATAAAGAAAAATGAAGCTGTTATAAGACCCAGGTCCCATCACACAATGCAACGCAGTCGAGGATAGGGTTTTCCCTTATAACAGCCAAAGAATGCTTGATACGTTTAAAACAAATCATTTGATACTATTATAAGTGCATAGTATATAAAACACTTCAAATCATAAGTATCAATCATAGGCGGCATGAGCGCCCCATCCCACTATGTCGCCATATATAGGATATACAATCAAAACCGCAAAGTCTCGTATTTGGAAATTGGGTTTCCATCTATGAACCGAGGCAAAAGATAGTCCTCAACCGATTCGAGACAATCTAGCCCATGTCTCAGGCAAGCGCGCAGGCAAGCCTTGGATCGTCAGGGCCGGTCCACACGGAGTGGATTATTATGCCTGAACAATACGTCTCCCCACCCTATGGGGTGTAAGTCTGGTCCGTCAGCCGACCAGAATGCATTCGGCCGAAACCGATATAACCGAGGCGCCTCGCAACAGCAACAACCACATAAGTCAAACTCGTCAGGGCGTGTAAAACCACTGACGCCACTTCTAGCTAGAAAGAAACGCAAGTCCTCCCTGAGGTCCGTCTCCCGTTTTTGGTTCATACCTGGTGTGAAACACGCGAGGTAAACGTTACACAAAGCTACGCCACAAAGGCCGTGCTTTGATCATCACCACAAGACTTTGCTTTTCAACAGAAGCCTTGATCATTTGCATCTTAGCATGCCACACAGGCAAACCATCCTATGCAACCGATATCAGTCACACAGAATGAAATCCGATGTCAGACACACAGTCCATTTACAAGTCCGTTCTGGGTCTGAACGAAACCGGAGGCACCTAGTACCCCGCATATCCATCGATCTCCAAGTACGTCTGGACGATCACTAACTGTTTCCATCTTCTTGGGTGTACAGCCCAATCAAGATCATCAGTTATCACCCAAACGACGTGAAGACTTCCGGTCTTCGACCATCGTCTTCATCTTCGACTTATCGTCGTATCAGTTATTCAGAATGGGATAAACCCGGTCTTTCCGAATAACTCGCGTATATATTATAAAAGTGTTACACAAACACAACATACGCCTCATTCCAATTCATTAGTCACTAACCGTAAATTAATCAAGAGAATAATTCCCCAAATATTAACCCCGAAGGCCGAAACCAACATCAGATCAATATCCAGAAAACCATTCTGCTTGGCTAACCGCCAGTTAGTTTCTAAATTTCACATTCAAATCTAATTAAAGATTTAACTATCGCCTGGAGCAAAACTGGTGATACTCCATTCTCGATCTTTTCAATCTAATTAAAGATTCATTAAAACTCCACTTAGTTTTAATCTGTGACTGGGTTAAAGAATCAGTGTCATTTAAAACACGGTTCACGATAAACCCAAAGTCACATCCCATTAATTATCGGGTTAAAGAACAAGTGTTATTTAAAACACTGTTCACGATAAACCCAAAAATCAATATCAATTCAATTCCAATTAAATATCATTTAATTGGTACACTTCATTAAATCTAAATAAAAAGATTTAATCTTTTCTCAACTGGGTTCAAGAACAGTGTTAGTGAAGACACCATTCACGACAAACCCAAATCACATTCGATATTCAATACAAGGCTCTGAATAGAAACTATATCGGCCTATATTCAATATCAAATTCTACGATTAACAAATGTCGTATTGGAAATAACGATATACATATATATCTTTCAAATTTCCATAACAACACCTGTAATATCACGAATTCCAACATCGAAATATTCCGAAGACAATTTCGATTCAAATCCACTCCAATGCAATCATTGGAAATTTTGGTTATTTTCAAAACCATTTCAAATTCAATTTATTTATTTAAAAATAAATAGAATTATAATTCTAGTTCAAAACTAGTTCATTTCGATAAAAATCTATTTTTATCTTTTCAAATATGGAGTTTTTCATCCCAAACTTTCACAAATCATTTCTTATGATTTTACACAAATTATTACTATTTTTAATAATTTTATCAAGGCCCGTACGGTCGATTTCCATTAACGGCCATCGAACTGCATTTACAGCGACCTTTTTCGAATTTGATTTGGACGTATCTCCAAATCCAACCGTTAGATTTCAAATTTCTAACATTCATTAGAAAGCTCTTTTCGATACGAACCCAACGGTTCCGGTTTTAGGAGAATCCGACGGTCGGATCTCCCGTAATGTCCGTTTGAAACAAATGGTCGAAATTCGCGAACTGCCGCAGCGCGGCGCGTTCTATTCAGGCCATTATATTATATATATAATATATATTTCGTCGATTACTATTTAAAACGAATTATATAAATGGTTTTAAATTCGTTTCAAAAGCAATTTCAACTTCCTTTTCAATTCAAATCAAAATTGAATTCTTCTTTATAAATTCGTTTCAAAATTCATTTCTATTCAATTCAAATTTCAATTCAATTTGAATTCATTTCAATTCGCTTTCAATTCAATTCGAATTCGTTTTCAATTCAATTCATTTCGAAATCGTTTTCAATTCAATTCATTTCGAAATCGTTTTCAATTCAATTCATTTCGAAATCGTTTTCAATTCAATTCATTTCGAAATCGTTTTCAATTCAATTCATTTCGAAATCGTTTTCAATTCAATTCATTTCGAAATCGTTTTCAATTCAATTCATTTCGAAATCGTTTTCAATTCAATTCATTTCGAAATCGTTTTCAATTCAATTCATTTCAAAATATTCGATTTCGAAATCACGTTTCAATATTCATTTTAAAATGAATAAAATCGATATAAATATCGTTCACGTCAAAATGGCGTCAATCTAATCCTCACGGCTTCACATATTTCTATTTTCAAATATTCTATTTCAAATATTTCTATTTCAAATATTTCTATTTCAAATATTTCTATTTCAAATATTTCTATTTCAAATATTTCTTTTTTCTCGAAACTGGAATGAGGCCCAATCAATTACCATATAATGTTAATTATATGGATTTTCTACAACACATGTATATATCAACAACGATGAATAATCAACCATCAACCAAAGTGCACTACACTGTATAAGCATCAAATATAGACATTTAACGCTTATAGCAGCTTGTCAATCAATCGATCGACATATTTAATAAATCAGGATGAGTGAACTTCAAATTTCATCCTAACACCCGTGTGGGGTTTCAAACAATCAAACACATATTTTATTTGTGCAGTTAGGCGATGTGTAAAATTTATCGACCCAATCAACGTCATTCAAATAGGTGTACATAAACAAACCGTCTGGTTTGTAAATGAATATTTATTTATTCACATTCACGTTAAAAATTATATTTTTAACGATAACACATTTTATTTTAACATATGAATTTATATTCAGTTCATTCGTTAAATAAAATGCTATTTTTATTTTTCTAACTTATTTTAGAAAATTTCGGCGGCATAACGGCACGATACTAGAAACGGGACAAGGCCTAGCCTTATCCCCGGTCTAGTGAAGGCCCACGCCATTCACACATCAATCAAATCAATTCGTTATGCAAACCACAAACTTTGGAGTAAGGGTCTAACCTAGCCTTACTCCTTCGCCTTATAACGGCGCACGTCTAATCCTAACCAATTTATCGATTCGATTTTTCACACCACAAACCACATTCAAACCAATATCACAATCAATCACCAAACAGTCAAACAAACAAGTCCATGGTCTGTGGACGGGTGTCGGGTGCTACTAAGCACCGTCTGCATCCTAGTATATATATAACTAGAAAAATAAATTGAAAGGTGAGGAATTCTCACCAATAGCTATCCAACTTCAAGACTCTTCTTAATAGAAATCTTCGCCTATTGTCGCTTTCGCCCGTATCCTCTACATATGTAAAAATAGAATTTTTACTATGCTACTCAATATGTAAAAATCGAATTTTGACTTCGCTATTCAATATATAAAAATATGATTTTTACTTTGACTTTCAACATATAAAAATATGATTTTTATTTCGACTTTCAACACATAAAAATATGATTTTTACTTTTGCTTTCACCATATAAAAATATGATTTTTACTTTGCTTGAAAGTTCAAACCTTTCTTCCCATGTTAAAGCTTTTACCTTTAAAACTAAATCAGTTTTTATTTTTATTTTTATAAAATTCAGTTTTTATCCTTTATTTCAAAAACCAGTTTTTATTTCTAAAAAAAATTCAGTTTTAATACTTTATAAAAAAAATCCAGTTTTATACTTTATAAAAATTTCAGTTTTTAATACTTTATAAATAAATCAGTTTTTTTTTCTATGTTTTAAAGTTCAGGTTTTTAAAATGCTTTTAAAAATTCCAGTTTTTAATACTTTTTAAAAATTCCTGTTTTATTACTTTTAAAAATTCCTTTTAAAAATATTCAGTTTTATACCTTTAAAAATATTTAGTTTTTTACTTTTAAACATTTTCAGTTTTTATTTTTAAAACAAAATCATTATTAAAATCGGTTTTTAAAAAAAATAAAAAAAAAAAAAAAATAATAATAATAAAATAAACAGAAATTCTTACTGAGAGGGGGGGGAGGTCTTCGCAGTTCGTCGGCGGCTTGGGTCTTCGATCGGTGGTGGCAGGAGGGGCTGCTTCGAGGGGGGGGGGTGGCGCGGCTTCTTCGTCGGCGTCGAGGGCTTCAAGGGGAGGCGCTCGGTTGTTTTCACGAGGGGGGGTTCACCTGAGAGGGCGGCGGAGGAGTTGTCGGAGATGGGGGGAGCAGCGCCTCGCGCGATGTGGCTCCGTCGAGCGGTTTTAGGGCTCCGCCCTCTTTTTTTTTTTATTCTGAAATTTAATTTTTTGAACGGGGGGGGGGGGCCTGGAGGATAAAAGAGAAAGATATTTTTTTTTTTTTATTAATTTAATTGCATAAAGTTGACTTTTACCTAAGACCTCGAAACGAGGCCCACCGCCTGTCGTCCATAGCGAATTACCCCCATTCCGAACACAATGGGATATGTATCGTAAGCTGATTCGACCGTTTGAATCAGTTTCCGTTAAATTTACATTTAAATCACTATATTGAATTTTAAACGTACATTTCAA
Source organism: Allium sativum (assembly GCA_030737875.1). Taxonomy (NCBI): domain Eukaryota; kingdom Viridiplantae; phylum Streptophyta; class Magnoliopsida; order Asparagales; family Amaryllidaceae; genus Allium; species Allium sativum. The sequence goes on from JASFAX010001819.1 coordinate 24,613, forward strand.
ATTACCGGGGTCACATAATAACTCTATAAATTGCAGAAAAATATTTTCTAGCTTCGTATTGACGATACGGTCCTAACAAAACTAGTTTCGTCGAATTCTGAGACTGTTTGAAAAATGGCCAATTTCCAGTCGATTAAAATCAACTGAAACTGGTCAAACGCGTTTTCCTTTGCCACGCTCACATATTGATTCGAAAAATTATGAAATTTGAAATCTAGCAATAACTTGACACTGCGGACCCAACAAAAGTGGTTTCGTCGAAATCCGAGGTCATTTGCAAAATGTCCATTTTTAAGGGCCTGAATTCCATAGCGACTATTCAGAATTTTCAACTGGACATATCTTTTGATTCCCGCTACGAACTTTTGATTTTTCGGATTCGTTGGAAAGATATTCACTATTAGATTCCATTATTTTCGGTTTCACTAAAATCCGGATTGTTTTGCACCCGGTACATTCAATTGAAGTTTGAAATCGAATTATCGAACTACCGCGCCATTTTCAATTCCTTTTATAATTATATATAATTATTATATATTCTAACGACGACGCGTAAAATATATACGATCGAATTATATTCAAAATAAATTTCTCGTCGATATTCTTTAAAATAATTCCTTTTAAATAATCAAAATTCGCTAAAATTGCCAAAATAAAATTTTCAAACTGGCTCGCATTTTACGGGTTGTTACATCTTAGATCCGTCTTGGGAGCAAATCAATCCAGGGCCTCAACACTAGTTACCCATTCGATGTGAAGATCGTCGGTCTTCAATCGCCATCTTCAATTCTTCGAACGTCGTATCATTATTTGGAATGAGAGTAAACTCGGACTTTCCAAATAACTCTCGCATATATAAATTTGAAAACCATTTCATATCGTTGTTAATAATTTATAACGATCTATCGCTATTTTTATTTTACTTTACATACACATCATAACAATGTATATTTTCTTCTTCCATCCTTCAATTTACACAAAATGTATATTTGGTTTCATTATTTTTTTCCTAATGAAAATCTATTCCTTAGAAATGTAAATTTCTAATCTTATTATTTTCATTGAAAAATGTAAATTTCTATTCCTATTTTATTTACATTGAGAAATGTAAACTTATATTTCAATATATTATTATATCGAAAATGTAACTTTTATTCTATATTCTATTTACATTGTGAAATGTAAATTCCTAATCATTTCTTTATTTCCTTTGTTTACATTGAAAAATGTAAATTCTTTAAAATGTCACTTTTATTTCTATGCTTTTATTTACATCTAAAATGTAAATAAAAATACATTTTTTCAATTCATATTTTTTTAACTCATGTTTTTATTTGCATGAATTCGCCACATGATTCTAATGTGTTTACATTTCATACACAAATTCTAATATGTATTGACAATAAAAATGTCCTTTTTATTTATACCCAAATTCTAGTGTGCATTATGACTGTAAACATAATTCTTTAATTAACATACAAATTTCATCACAACAGAATACCTAAAAGTGATGCATTCATTTTTGTTGACAATTCTAGTTCAACAATATGGAATTTTTTCTTTTTAATTCAAATCTCTTCTAACGAAAATGTAATTTTTGTTTTCAACTACCACATTTGACAAAATGTACATTTTTGTTTCAACTCTTTTATTTAGACAAAAATGTGAATTTTATCCCAATTCTATTTTTTTGACAAAAATGTTTATTTTTGTTTCTAATGAACAAACATATATTTTCGTCCAATCCATCTTAACGAACAAAATATTAATTTCTGTCTAATGAACAAGAATATGTATTTTTGCTCAATCTATTTTAAATAAATAAATAAATAAATGTTAATTTCTGTTCTATGTTTCTAATTTTACATTAAAAATGTGTTTTTAATGTAATTCCTCATTTTATAACTAAATGATATTTTTAATCCAACTTATCATTTCCAAACCAAAAATGATAATTTTAATCTAACTTATCATTTCCTAACAAAATGATAATTTTAACCTTAACATAACATTTCTAATATATGTGATATTTTTTCATTAACATGACTTTTCTAATAAAATGGTATTTTAATCCACATGACATGCTTTCTAACAAAACGGTATTTTTATTCACATATCAAATTTTTATATATTTTACATTTACATTGAAAATGGGATTTCCAATGACAACCTATCCTTCTCTTCAAAATATGATCATTTTCTACTTTTCTACTTTACATTAAAAATGAGATTTTTAATGTAATCAAGTTTTCATTTTAAGATTATGATCCCTCTTTCTAAATTTTACTTTACATTGAAAATGAGAATTTTCAGTGAAATCACACTTACACTTTAACATTAAGATCATTTTTCTATATTCTAACCTTACATTAAAAATGAGACCTTTAATGTTAGCATATTTTTATTTTAAAAATATGATCATTTCCCCCGTTTCATGACTTGCATAAAAATGTATTCTTTTCCTCATATAAAAAGAAACGTATTCTTTTCTTTATTCTCTTTTATTACATTATATAGAATGTAACTCTTTTTTACTTCTTTCACTAAGTTTTAAAAATGTAATTTTCTTCTTTTTGATTACAATACATACAAATGTAATTTTTGTCTTTTTCTATTACATTGAATAGAAGATGTAAACTTTTCTCCTTCTATCTATTACATTAAATAAAATATAAACTTTTAATCCATTCTTTTTAATGTAACAATTTCATATTAAAAATACATCTTTTTAGCGTAACCAATTTGACACTAAAATGTCTTCTTTTTAACACACTAAAAAGATGTTCTTTTTAACGTACTAAAAATTTGTTCTTTTAATGTAAATTTCACTTACTTTAAATCTAATTACATGAAAATGGTAATTTTATCCTTATATCTTAATTACATGAAAATGGTAATTTTACTCCTTAAATCTTAATTACATAATAAATGTAAAATTTTCACTTTAATTTAATTCACATGTAAATTGACTTAATTACATAAAATGTAATTTTTATGTTCTCTAACTTAATTACATAAAAATGAAATTTTCTTCTAATTCTTATTTACATTAAGAAAGACGTAAAACTTTTCTAATCCTTATCTACATTAAGAAAATATAACTTTCTTTTATAACAACTTGGAGGTGAAAATATTCATTTCATTATTAACACATAACGGTGCAAAAATGTTCATTTCTAAATTATCACATAACATTGTGAAAACAATGTCAATTTCTAATTTAACTCATGGCGGTGTACATATGTCTCATTTTCTAATTTCAACATAGCGGTGTAAATAAGTCTCATTGACGAATAACGGTGCAAATAAGTTTCATTTTCTACACTAATACATAATGGTGCAAATTAATGTCATTACCTATTTCTTTACAAACAAAAGTGATTCTTTTCATTATAAATCAAAATTGATTTCCTTTCATTAACAAAAAAAATCGATATTAACTTTTTTTAATTCAATTAATATTAAAAATCAATATTAATAAAACAATGTAAAAATGTAACTTTTCCTTCTTTAACATAATCAATGTAAATTTCCATTCTTTTCATTCTTAACAAAACAAATGCATAATTTGTTTTCTTTTTATTAACAAACAAAAATGACAAATCATATTTTTATTATGAATTGATAAACTAGATCAATTCAAATCAAACAAAAGTGATACCACAAAAATATGATCTTTATAATGCTAATGTAAAAATGATATTTTTATAATATTAACATTTATACATAAAAATATGTTCTTTTCCAAATGCTGACATTTTTAAATAAAAATGTTATTTTTCTATTCTAATAATTTATATAACAAAAATGATATTTTCCTTGATGTAAACATTTCATATATTTCATACCATCCATCAACACAATACGGTCAATTCACCACAATATAGTCAATTCAAATAATCTCAAACATCACAAAATGTTCAATTTGGTGTCACATAACTAATGAACAAAAATATGGATTTTTGTTTTAACTAATTTACCTTGACAAAAATGACAAATTTGTTTTGACAAATTTATTTTTGACAAAAATCTATATTTTTGTTTTCAACAATTTTTTTTATTACAACACGATATCATCCAATTAACAGATCTATACAACACATCAATCATAAAATCAAATCACGTCACATAACAATGGAATTTTACCGCAGAGTGATGATAACACAAACATAAATAATTTTAGTTATTTAAGAAGAAATAAAATAGAATTTCTCACCGAGCTTTAAATTCAGAATAGATCAGATCTGAAATTTATCCAGAATCTGATCTACTTCGTTGCAGTTTTGGTTTGTCCCTAGTTGTAGAGTTCAGAAAGACGATCCTAACGCAGCGAAAATCATTGAATTCCGTTCTGTTTTAAACAAGATATGGCAAATTATATTTAAATTACATTATTTGCTAATAAAAGATGATTAACTTTAATTAATTTCCTTAAACCTTGATTTCCTTAGTCAAAAATTTAGGTCGTCTGTTTCATCTTCTTCACTCAATAAATAGCCCGTCATCGAAACCCAACATAACCCGCTCCGCCTCGAAACGCGCGCCACATCCTTCACATGTGTCCCGATCAGAATCCACCACCTTACAACTTAAAGAGTCCGGGAAGCTCTTCGATTTGGTTTTGGAATTACTGAAATCGATTGGTGGATAAAGAGAAAATGGAGGAAGAAGTCTCGAAATTTCTGGCCATTGAAATGGACATGGCGGCGGCTGTACGTTTGAATGGGAATTAGTTTTATTTCTAAATGAATTTGAATGATAAATAGAATAGAAATAAATGTGTGGGTTCATTAGTTTTTGAGAGAACTAATGAAGGGAGTAAGTGGAAAGGAGAAATCAAAGGATATAAATTTAAGGAATAAGAGTATGAAATAAGATGCATAAAATAGATTGAAGGAAAATAAACTAATAGAATTAAGCAAAAGAAGTTAATAGATTAAAGAAAAGAAATAATTTCTTAATTAAAGGGGAAAAAGGAAGGTGAAGGGAAAGAGATAAAAGCATTGAAAATAAATAGTCAAAAGGAGCAACGCCAGAAATGAATGGCCTTGGGAATAAATGGACATAAAACTTGAGAAAAAATGTGTAGCGCAAGTATATATGGTAAGGAACATTTCTTTTTATCATTGTGGCTTGTGTTTTTTTTATATATATGTATATACAATGCAACAGGAATGTACGCATCAAAAATAAGGAGAGGAAAGAAAATATTCACTCCTAGTAATAAATCAGTATATCCCACAAACTATGCACCATAATACGTGCACACATTTACTCATTCCATTCTTAACGTTTTGAATATATATAATTTTTTTTCCAAAGAATGGAAGGTCTTTAATTTCCATTAAATAGGTTTCAATTTTATTTATCGTACAAAGAAGGTGACTTTCCCATTTTTTCTCTTCCATAAATGCTTCAAGTCGTGTAATGAAATGAATAAAATAAAGAATTTGAACAAGAAATGAATGAATAGAAAAATAAAGGGGGAAAGAAACGTAACGGTTAGGAAAGAGGGAATGACTACATTAAATAATGAAACAAGCAGCACATTAAGTAGCATGCTGAACATTAAGAAGATAAAGAAAAGGGAAGTTAGAACGGTGCAGTCGGAATTAAAGAAACGTGATTTACACATTTTTGTTTGTTTTCCATTTATTTGTTTGTCATGGCATATTATTATTATTATTATTATATATAGTTTCAAATAAAAGCATATGCTTTTTCCATTAAAATTCTCAAAATAAAATAAAATTTTAAATTTACCCCAAAATTCAGGGTTGTTACAAAACATATCCGCAAAGTTACAAAAGTTGTAATGTTGCAGACCAACTGAATTAAACTTTGTCGTAGCATAAGTTTGATAGTCACACTATTTTCATGAGTATACGATACATGAATGATTGACTCTAGTGCAAGTGGGAGATTGTTAGAGTTTATGCCTTAGAGGCAATCCATTTGATGTGATTAATAACACTGTTGTTGTCATTATTTTATTTGGAATAAAACTATTCTGTTATGTTATATTTACTGCATAATATAAATATTAACGTAACAGAAGTCCTTAGAATAATAATACGGAATTATATAGTTTGAGTAAGATTGAGCTTGAGATTATATAATTATTAATTATTATAGTTCTTAAATGTCCCTAGTCAAGTTTTATTGTTTATAAAGGACAACAATAAAACGTTGAGACTACTATGTTGATTGACTGATGATCACATCTCATTGATAATTAATATACGTGATATTAATGTCAAGACATAAATACATATTGGAGAATAGAGTATTTGGCTAACCCACTTTCAGATAACTACATGGAATATAATTAACAGTATCATAAGTTATTCTCATAGTGACGGTGATGTAATGGTCATCAGACCTGAAATCATTATAATTTTACTTGAAGATATTTGTGTTTAGATATAATCTAAAGTTACTCGTAACAGAGTAATGATAACGGTGATTATTGGATACATCTCGAATCGAGTGAAAATTATGAATGATCTAGATGGAATTTAACCCTACGATATATTCGTAGTGATATCCATGGGCCTCTTGATTGAGTGAGATTGTGAAATGCATGGTCGTGCTCAAATATTGATTTGTTTTAAACAGTCCGCCTATCGATCAAGATAAACGGATTAAATTATAAAGAGGGTGATATGTTCCATGCCTCGAGTTTAATCTTGGATATACTGGTTAAAAGGTTTATATTACATTGATACACCGGTCACAGAAAGGTTCTATCCAATCAATTATATTATTATAACTTGGGTAGCAGTGACGTATTTCTGGATGCCAATCGTTGTTTATGATTTTAAATACGATTTAAAATCATTGCCAACGTTGTAATAACCTATGGGGTCACACAACAAAGTGTTATAAAAGAGAAATTATTTTGGATGAATATAATATCAATACGTTGATATTTTATTTGAAGTTGGAATGGGCTTTCATTATGGATCATAATTTTATGGTTAATTAACACTTTATAAAGGAACACACACTTCCATTTATAAGTGGGTGGCTAACCATAAATCGTGTTAGATCAAATCTAAAACAAAACCACTGAAACCTTCATATCCAATATTCCTCAATAATGGCGGCTAGCACCGGTTTTATACTCTTCCTTGATTCGATCAAAAGGAGGAAGCGCTCTAGTGGATAACCAGTAGAGGGCCGGCGATTGACGTGCCTGGTGATTCGATGCTTCATCCTTCTCCCGATATGATTTTGTTCTTCTTGGATTTGGCAACGACAGGTATGATTTCTAGCCTAGATCTATTTTGGTTTACTTTTATTGCAAAATTCAGGATTTAAACATGTTAAATCGTTAAAATTAGGATCTCGATTTGATCGAATTTTCTAACACCGAGGATTAGAGAGATTTTTACAGGTTTTTGGAAAGGTTCTATGCAACCGTCGATTCGGTGGATCGAACAGATCCATTCATGGTTCTAGTGGATGCGGTATATGGTATTTTGGATAACTTGGATTTCATGGTCTCAATGCCTCGTGGGATCTCAGAAAGATTTACTTTAAGGCATGTCGATTTGCTAGACAGGAGGATGCATGAACAGACAATGAGGCTCTTATGTAAACTCTATTAATGTTAGTACCATAGATGGTAGCTTTGATGATAACAACCTATAGTAATGATATACTTTTTATTTATACGTGCACTAATTATTATCTAGATGTATATGGTATATAGTGTAGGATATTAGACAGGTCTTAAAGGAAAACTATACAATTTCAAGATTGGAGATCCCTATAACGACCTAAATTTTAGTAAGAAATATTTAATGGATTAAATATTAAAGACGATTTATTTTAAGAAATAATGACTTAAAATTTATAACTCGAATTAAAACGAGTTTGAACATATAATTTATAATATAATTAAAAACGAGCTTATAACTTCGTGGTAGTTCATATGTGGCCGTGCAAATTTTTAAACGACGAATACAAGTAGTGTTACAATATAATTTTAACGACGAATACAAGAGGTCTACTCCATAAGCTAATTCCTACTCCTATAAGAGCAACCCAAGCCACCACCTTTCAGCCTATTTTCTCCTCCACATTTTGCAATTTAGTCCCTCCTCCTTTTATATTTTTTATCTCACAAACCATGGAGAATTCGAGGAAGGCAGAAACACGAAAGTTGGAGTACAAGATGAAGGTACTAGCGGTAAAAATTTGATGGCGAACGGGTGATAGAGTTCATTGGAATTTTGGTTCGAAGCCAATGTGGTCGGTTTTGGTTTATGGTGATTTGCGACCAAACGGTCGAGATTTAGACGAAGTGCCCAACTAGGAATTTGGAAGTAGGAGATGGGGATACAACTTCGTAATTTGGAGTTTTGGCTAAAAGATGCCGTGGTGGCTGGAAATCATAGATGATCGGAAAAGTTGAACTTTTGGGTGCAGCGAACGTATATTAGCAAATTTTGGCCGGCGAATAAGGGGAGAACCAGGAGAAGTTTTCAAAATGAAAAAAGTTGTGAGTGGTGAGATGTGTTTGCTGGTAAAATTTGGTATGGAATGGTGCACAGTAGCGGTGGTGGTAGGGATCGTAAGGAGGCGCCATCGACCTCGTTATTTGCGCCGACGGTGGCAAAGTAGGAGGGGGATCACCGCCGTAGGGGCGACGCACTAGGGGGAATCTGATTGTAGGGCCCGTTCGGCGACGAAGGGATCCAGGCGTGCGTAGCAAAAATCGTGAACATTGGAGCTATGGTTTAAGTGATTTGGAGAAGGTGTTTAAATTATTATTTAATTAATTCAATGATCGTTCAATGTTCGAACGCTTATATCTCTCCCATACAAAATCAGAATTGCATGAAATTGGATCTGTTGGAGTGGTGGAGTCAAGAGCTTCACAACAAAATTGATTTGGACGAATTTGGTGCAAGTTAGAATTTTGGGTTAAATTAAACCCATGTTTAATTTAATCCAAAAAGCGATTGTTATTATAACGATCAAAAATCATGGAGAGAATTCTTAACTCGCATTAGTTAACTAATTTGATTAGAAATAGTTGATGATGTTTATATAGTGACAAATGGTTACATGATGGATTATTGGATGTTAAATAGAGCGAAACACTAAACCAAAATAGACTCATTAACTATTAACTATATATTGGTCAATGTTTGTGGTCGTGTTTTAGTTGTATAATGGCTTATGATTGATTATATAAGTTCGTGTTATGATATGGAAATGTTTGGGATAGACAAGATTAGATTTTTAAGTGAAGTATATATATTCAATTGCATATATGACCCATAGAACTGAATTTGTGGACATTGAAATGGTGCGAACCTTAAATGGTCATTAAAATAGAAATTAACGGGATATTGGTTATTGGATATGGGTATTAATCCTAATGATGTTGAATATTTATGTTGATAGTTGGTTGTATATTCGGTTAATCTGTTGTTTGGCAAAACCATATAAGTGTTAAATAGTTTAAGGCTTATATAGTATGAACAATATCACAATAGTTGTGATTGAATGTTATCATGGTTATTGATAATATGGTATGTGATTACCATAGTTGATATGGCCAAAAATTATGATTTTTGGCTCATTGCTTAAGTCTTCATTCATTAAATGATTTTTAATGAATATTATTTTAATATAATAGTAGGTGAAAAATAAAAGTTCGAATTTGATGTCCGATTTTAGATGGACACGAAATTTAATTCATTATGATGAACATTTGCAAAAGATAGAAATAGTTTTAGAGAAATTAAAGGCAGGTTATAGCTTGTTAAAGTTTTTATTTTTAAAACGAACAGTAACCAGAAAAAGTGAAGTTCGGTTAGGGTGTCTAGGAAAGGTCTTAAAAGAATTTTCTTTACAAAACTATCTTATTTATTTTTATAATGGATGTCAGGAAAATTTAGGTTCAAAATAATAAAGCTCGAAAAAATATTATTAATAATAAAATAATATTATAATAGCCATTTAATTGAGATATTGAGTTTTAAAGTGAAAAATATAACTTTAGAAAATTATTATATATTTTTTAAATAATATTTTAGAAGACGTTTGGCTGGTTTATAATATAAGTCGAAGTATGGTCAGAATAGAACCCGTCACGCAGCGGTAGTTCATGAATTTCGACCTGTAACTTCAAACTAACATACCGGGAGATTCGACCATCGGATATTCCCAAAACCAAAAACGTTGTATTAGAATTGAAAAGAGATTTCAAATGGTATGTAGAATGTTGAAATCCAACGGTTAGATTTTTAGATATGTTCAAATCAAGATTGAATAAAAACAGCGCTAGTGCAGCTTAATGACCCAAAATGGAATTAGACTGAAATGGCCAATTTTAAATAAATAAAATTATTATAAATTATAATAAATAATTAGAAATAGGTTAGAACCAAATTTATTTGGTTTTGAATGATAAAAACTTGTTAACTAGAAATAGGCTATTTTGCAATGCCTTTTATACTGTTTTTAAGAAACACTAGAGATAAGGGTTTTTAATTCATAAATTAAAGGCAAATCTCTGGTAAACCTTTTTATAAGTTAAATAGAATTGTGAAGATGATTTTTGGTATTATAAGGTAAATAGATGAAGATGATTTTTGGTATTATAAGGTAAATAGAACAGTTAAGATGATTTTTGGTATCCTTTTTATAAGGTAAATATAATAGTGAAAATGATTTTTAGTAAACCTTTTTATAAGATTAATAGAATTGAATAGATGATTTTGGAAGCCTAAATAGCTTAACCAAATGTGAAAATAAGATTTAATATTATGACCTGATTTCCAATTAAAGGAGACTTAGTCGGTCGGTTAATAATCCGAAAAGGATTTAGTTTTAGCATTAGTTATTTCGAAAAGACAGGGATTAACCCATTTCAAATAATTATACGACAATTAAAAGTCGAAGATGATGGAAGATCATAAATCTTCACATCGAATGGACTGCTTGCTGATGCCTTGGGTAGCTCCCATTATAAGGTTATAGTGGTAGTAGTCTGGACGTACTTGTTGATTGTACGGATGTGCAAGGTCATCTCTCCTTAGTTGGATGAGAAATAAGGTGCCTTCGGTTTTGTTCAAACCCAGAATGAACTAGTAAATGGAATGTGTGTTTGACGTTATATTTTACAATATAACCGATTTGTTTCTATTGGTGTTATATCAATCGGTGGCGAAGGATATATTCTCTTAGCTTAATACCCTCCTTTGAGACGTATGTACTCAAAGGGATATATATTACCAAACACCAATCATATGTTGTGAATTGACAATGTGGCATGTTGAGTGATGCTGGTAGATAAATCAAAGATTATGTTGAAAAGAGAGCTTTGTGGACGTTGACTTTAGGGCCTCACACCTCGGAATGAGCCGAAAACTGGATAGTGGACAACAGAGACATGGGTTAACTTTTCCTTCTAGCTGAATAGTGTTGCCATGGTATGGTGCCCAGGTAAGTTTACTTATGTGGATGACTGTTGAGGTGCCTCGAATGACGGTCAAATACGACCGAGGGAAAGTTATGTTCAAGAAACATTCCAATCAACCGTGTACAGTGCTGCCGACTCTCGCGATTCGTAGGATTCAATAGTTGACTCATGGGACATTTGCTAGAGTGTTCTGAATGCGGTTAGGGAAGGTCCTGTGCCTCGGTTCACAGTAGGAATCCAATTTCCAATACGAGACTTCGTATTTTAGTTGTAAACTATATAGCTAACATAATGGGATGAGGCATCATGCAAGCTAGTATTTATATATTTACTTTTGAAAATGATTTCCATACCTAGACATTAATAATAATATCAAAATATTTGTTTTAAAGAATTTCAAACATGTTTGGCTATTATAAGGTAAAATTCTATCCTCCGGTTTGCGCTGCATTATGTGATAGCACTTGAGTCTTATAATAGTTTCATTTTATCAAAAGCATACATTTCAAAGTTTTGAATCTTAATCGATGATTTTATGATATGGCTTATTGTTCGTTATCTAGTGATTTGATTTATAAATCTAAAAATAAGTATGAAACTATTTTAGTGTCGAGTTTTGATGAACTGGTATTCATGTGGTGAAAAATTGTTCCGTGTTATATGGCGTGGTCCCGTGATATGCCTTAGTTTAAGAAAAGTTAAGAATAACTGATTTAGTTCTCACACCAGTCCCATGACTGACTTGGAACTCTGAGTTCCCGTAATTTTCCACATGGGCAGCTATTAATTTTGGTTTTGCAGATATTGTATAGAGTAGGATTCTAAATTGAAGCTAGAGCTGTGGCCTAAGCATTATAAGTCTTCCACCGAGAATTGTGTATTTATATTTCCATTTTGTAATGTATTATTTAACGTACTCTGATAATTTTGTACTTTGATGTAATATTGAAAGATATTAATGAAAAGTCTTTTGTTTATGTGATAATGATTTGGAACCCCAAGCGATACGTCTTGTTGATCGGTTTTAGTTGGTTTAACGATCGGTTCGAACCGGACGCAGTACGGTTCGTCACAATCTCGATGATTCAAGAGTCAAAGATTGAAGACTCATGAGTGTTGAAGAGTTAAAGAATGCAACATATTATTGAGTCTTAGATTTAAATGTTAAAATTCAAATTGCACTCACCTGATCTCTCTCCATATATATTTTAAAATAAATTTTCAAAATGTATTCCTATTGTCAAATCCTTTTTACATAAGTATTTTTAGATAGTTTGTAATAACCCGGAAATCTGAGCCAATTTAAAAATTTTATTTTGGTAATTTTAATGAATTTTGAATATTCAAAATGAATTATTTTAAATAATAACGACGAGAAATTTATTTTTGAATAGAATTTGAACGTATAGATTTATCTGAATCGGCGTTAGAATATAAATAATTTATTTTAATTATATAACGAGCCTGAAATGGCGCGGTAGTTCGAAATTTCGATTTCAAAGTTCAAATGAATGTACCGGATTCAAAATAAACCGGATTTTGGCAAAACCAAAAATATTAGAATCTATTTGAGAATATCTTTCCAACGAATCCGAAAAATTGAAATTTCATAGCGGGGATAAAAAGTTATGCCCATTTGAAAATTCAGAACAATCGCTATGGAATTCTGGCCCTTAAAAGTGGAAATTTTGCAGACGACCTTCGTTTTCAACGAAACCACTTTAGTTGGATCTGTGATGTCAAGTTATTGCTAGTTTTCAAAATTCATAATTTTTCGAATCAATATGTGAGCGTGGCGAAGTAAAACGTATTTTGACCATTTTGGTTGAATTTAATCGACTGGAAAATGGCCATTTTTCAAACGGTCTCAGAATTCGACGAAATTAGTTTTGTTAGAACCATATCGTCAATAAGAAGCAAGAAAATATTTTTTGGGAATTTTTAGAATCCGTATGTGGTCGCGGTAAATTGAAATATAAATTTAAAATTCAATATATAGAGTTATATTTTAAATCTAACGAAAATTGATCGAAACAGCCAAATTGGCTTACGGGAAATATCCCATTGTGTTCAGATTGGGGGTAATTGGCTTGGGGCGAAAGTCGTTGGGCCTCATTTGAAGTTCGAAAATAAAAGTCAACTGTGGTGGAGAATAAAATAATAATTAAAATAAATATAAATATAACTCCCCCCCTTTCATTTTTCTTCTTTCTGAAATAAAACCCGCCCCTTCTTTCATCACCGCTCCTCAGACCTAGCCGACGCCCAAACCCTTCGCCGCCCCTTCTGACCTCCGCCCCCCCTCCACCTCGCCGGACCCCCCTTCTCTCTCCTCCTTCCTTCTCTTTCCTTCCCTAATTCGAACGCGAGGACCCCCAAAACCCCCCACGCTCAAATCGATTCAGTCCTCCCCCCTTACGATCCGCCGCCGTGTCTAGGGGAGCGCCGCCCGCCTTCGAACGTACCTTCCCGGTCAGCCCTTCCTCTCTCATCATCCGCTTCAGCTCGGATTAGAGCCACGCAGCGGAGTCCGCAACTCACCACCAATGTCCATCGTCAGCTCAACACTGCCTTTGTTTCCCATTCTCTGCATCGCCTGCCCCTCCTTTGAGTAACCGATCGAGGTAAGAATATTTTTCTCACTTAATTTATAATGATCGATTTTTATTTAGGAAAAAGAACGATTCTTATTTATGTAAAGATTTGATTTCTCTTATATGAACATTGGCATAAAAATTTGATTTTTGTCTATAAGGAGTGATAAAAATATGATTTTTATCATATAAAAGAATGTATTTTTATTTGTATAAAAATATAATTCTTATCGCAAAAAGGGAAATATTTTTGGTTAGATAAAATAGGATTTTACCGTATGTATAAAAATAATTTTAGAAATATAAAAATATGATTTGTATTATGAAGAGAGCGATATAAAAATACAATTTTTATAATATATACATCAATATAAAAGTTCGATCTTTATATAAGAAGTAGTGATATAAAAATATAATTTTTATATAGAAAGAAGCGTGGTAAAAATATGATTTTTATATCGTAAAGAGAATAAAAATATGATTTTTATTATATGAATAGCGGTATGAAAATAGAATTTTTATCTATATAGTGGCGGTATAAAAATAGAATTTTTATCTATATAGTAGCGGTATAAAAATAGAATTTTTATCTATATAGTAGCGGTATAAAAATATAATTTTTATCTATATAGTAGTGGTATAAAAATAGAATTTTTATCTATATAGTAGCGTAGTAAAAATGTGATTTTTATATACATAGCAATAATATAAAAATGTGATTTTTATATATGTAGTGGCTACGGACATCGAAAGTGACAAAAGACGAGCACGGCGAAGATTTCCTACATACGAAGGGTCGTGGAGTTTGGTTTAGCTAGTCGGTGAGAACTCCTCACTTTTATTTTGATTTCTAGTTGAAATATATACTAGGATGCAGACGGTGCTTAGTAGCACCCGACACCCGTCGTCCACAGACCATGGATGACTTGTTTGTTTGATTTCTGTGTAGTGAAATTTGATAGTGTGATGTGTTGAATAGAAATAAAAATTCATGTGTTGAATAAAAAAATAAAAATAAATATTCATGTGTTGAATAAAATTAAATATTCATGTGTTGAATAAAAATATATATTCATGTGTTGAAATAAAATATATATTCATGTTTTGAAGTAAAATAAATATTCATTTACAAATCGAACGATTTGTTTATGTACACCGATTTGACGGATCTTGATTGGGACGATAAATTTTACACATCGCCCAACTGCACAAATAAAATCTGTGTTTGTTGATTTGAAACCCCACACGGGAATTGGGATGATATTTGACGTACACTAATCCCGATTGTTTAGCTGTATGTCAGTCGATGGGTTGACAGACTGTGTAAGCGTTAATTATTTATATTTAATGCTTTTGCAGTTGTCTGGTGCACTCTGGATGATGGTTGATTATTTATCGTTGCTATTATATACATGTGTTGTAGAAAATCCATATAATTAACATTTTATGGTAATTGATTGGGCCTCATTCCAATTTAGAAATTAAATTCATGTGTTGAATAGAAAATAAATTCATGTGTTGAATAGAAAGAAAATTCATGTGTTGAATAGAAAATAAATTCATGTGTTGAATTGAAAATAAATTCATGTGTTGAATTGAAAATAAATTCACGTGTTGAATTGAAAAATATTCATGTGTTGAATAGAATAAACATTCATGTGTTGAATAAAAGCCGTGTTGATTAGATTGACGCCATTTTGACGTGAACGATATTTATATCGATTTTATTAATTTTTATGATGAATATCGAAAAGGAATTGATTTCAAAATATAACGTTTTGAAAATATTATCATTTGTATATCAATGATGTGGAATATTCATTTTTGATTAGAAATTGAATATGAAGTTGAAATCGTTTTGAAAACGAATTTAAAACGATTTATAAAATACGTTTTTAAAAGGAAATCGACGAAGTATATATTATATATATTATATATATAATATAATGGCCTGAATAGAACGCGCCGCGCTGCGGCAGTTTGCAAATTTCGACCATTGACTTCGAACGGACATTACGGGAGATCCGACCGTCGGATTCTCCTAAAACCGGAACCGTTGGGTTCGTATCGAAAAGAGTTTTCTAAAGAATATTAGAAATTAGAAATCTAACGGTTGGATTTGGAATTATGTCCAAATCAAATTTGGATAAGGTCGTTGTAAGTGTAGTTCGATGGCCATTGGTGGAAATCGACTGACGGGCCTTGATAAAATTATTAAAAATAGTAATAATTTGTGTAAAATCATAAGAAATGATTTGTGAAGAATTGAAATGAAAATTTCCCAATTTGAAAGGATAAAAATAGATTATTATCGAAATGAACTAGTTTTGAACTAGAATTATAATCCCATTTATGTTTAAAATAAATAAAGTGGATTTGAAATGGTTTTGGAAATAACCAGAATTTCCAATATATAAAGTGGAAATGGATTTGAATCAAAATTGTCTTTGGAATATTTCGATGTTGGATTTCGTGATGATACAGATATTGTTATGGGAATTTGAAAGATATATTTATATCGTTATTTCCAATACGATATTTGTTGGTCATAGAATCTGATATTAAATATATGCCGATATATTTTCTATTCAGAGCCTTGTATTTAATATCAAATGTGATTTGGGTTTATCGTGAACGGTGTTTTAAATAACATTTGTTCTTTAACCCGATAATTAATGCAATGTGATTTTGGGTTTATCGTGAACCGTGTTTTAGATGACATTGGTTCTTTAACCCAGTTAAAGTCAGGATATTGATTTTTAGGAAGATTAAAACTAAGTGGAGTTTTAACGAATCTTTAATTAGATAGAAGTGATCAAGAATGGAGTATCACCAGTTTTGCTCCAGGCGATAGTTAAATCTTTAATTAGATTTGAACGTGAAATGGTAAGTAAATTTACCGATAACACCGTGGTGTTAAATATGAAGTAAGACCAGTTTTACTTCATGGGATGAATAGGTTGGGATTGGGAAATAAAATAAGTGATTACGGCGGTGTGGTTCGCTAATCCCGACTAATTTCAATTGATATTCAAAGGAAGATTAAAGAATAAATTTAAAGAATTTATCTTTGACAAATCTAATGGGAACCTTTCCCAAAGTATAAGAATATTTGATTAAAAGAATATTCTGAATTGGAATGAGGCATATGTTGTGTTTGTGTAACACTTGTTTATTATATACGCGAGTTATTTAGAAAGACCGGGTTTATCCCATTCTGAATAACCGATTCGACATGGTGTCGGGGATGAAGACGGTGGTTGAAGACCGGAGGTCTTCACGTCGTTTGGGTGATTACTGATGATCTTGATTGGGATGTACACCCAAGAGGAGGGAATCAGTTGGTGATCATCCAGACGTACTTGGAGATCGATGGATATGCGAGGTACAAGGTGCCTCCGGTTTCGTTCAGACCCAGAACGAACTTGTAAATGGATTGTGTGTCTGACATTGGATTTTATTCTGTTTGATTGATTTCTATTAAATATATATCTGTTTGGCGGCGGAGAATTTATTCTCTTGCTTAACGCCCTTCTCTGAGACGTACGAGCTCAGGGGTTATATATTGATGGATATCAATCGCATGGAGTGAATTGCCTGTGTGGCATGCCTAAGTGGCAAATGATCAAGGCTTCTGTTGAAAAGCAAAGTCATGTGGTTGATGATCAAAGCACGACCTGTGTGGCATAGCTTTGTGTAGCGTTGATTCGCGAGCCTCACACCCTGGTTGTGAACCAGAAACAGGAGAGGACTTCAGGGAGGGCATGCGTTTCCTTCTAGCTAGAAGTGGCGTCAGTGGTTTTACACGCCCTGACGAGTTTGACTTATGTGGTTGTTGCTGTTGCGAGGCGCCTCGGATATATCAGTGACTGTGTGGAGCCGATGGAGTCATTGGACTTATTGACACCCCATAGGGTGGGGAAACGTAGTGTTCAGGCATTTTAATCCACATCGGTGGACCGGCCCTGACGATCTAAAGGCTTGACTGAGTACTTGCCTGAGACACAGGCTAGAGCGTCTCGAATTTGGTAAGGACGATCCCTTGCCTTGGTTCACAGACGGAAATCCAACTTCCAATACGTGACTTTGCGGTTTAGATTGTAGAGCCTAGTATGGCGACATGATATATGGTACCCATATCGTCTATGATTGATATTTATGATTTAAATTGTTTTGACACTATACACTTATAGTAATAAAAGATGAAATTTAGCGTATCAAGCATTCTTTGGCTATTATAAGGTAAAACCCTATCCTTCGGCTTATGTTGCACTGTGTGATGGGACCTGGGTCTTATAATAGCTTCATTTTTCTTTATTTAGCATTGCGCTGTTTGTTTTATGCACTGGTACTCTTGGGAGGAAACCCGTTCCGTGTTATATGGCGTGGTCCCTTGATTTACCGAACTTTAAAATAAAGATTAATAACTATTTTAGTTCTCACACCAGTCCCATGACTGACCTGGAGTTTATTGTTTTAACCTAAACTCTGGGTGCCCTTATTTTGACACGGGCAGCTAGTAGTTTTGGTTTTGCAGATTTATATTCACAGGATCCTTATTTACAGCTGAAACGATACTCGGAAAGCTCTGTATCCGTGTATTACTTCTAGTTGTGTATTGTATTATTTTCCGCTGCTATGTAATAATGTATTGTAATCTCTGATATTTTATAATGTATATTATTTGTTAATACTCTGTATATTCTTGTATTCTGATGAATTGTTGTAATAAGCAATGAAATGTTCTTCTGTTTGCGTTCTGGTTTGTCGTGTTCTCAAAACAATCAGGGGTTTCGAACGGTCTTGGTCGGTTTAGCGATCGATTCAGATCGAGCGAAATTCTGGATCGTCACATAGTTTCAAAATGATTTTTTAAAATATTATCAAACAGAATTTTAAGTTGAAATAATTTTACCTTGAAAAACTTTTATATTTAATTTTTAATATTATACTTATATTTTGATTTCCAAAAATATATCATATACGTTGATTTTAAATATTTTCAAATATACTTATATTTTTGTTTACAACTATACTTATACTTTGGATTTTATATTTATTTTTTGATTTTACTTATACTTTGGCTTTTACATTATACTTTGATTTTATATTATTTAGATTATAATTTAATCTTTGATTTTAATTATAATTTTGATTTTAACCTTAATAATTGTGACTTGATATTGTAGTTTAAATTTATAGGTTTGATATTTATATTTTAAAGTTTAAATTAATACTTATATATTGTTTTAAATATATATATAATTATATTATATTTTAGTTTAAATTCCTTTAAATTCGTTTTAATAAGCTTTCTTAAGCTTTACTATGTTTAAATATACATTTACTGCCTTACTATTAAAATACATTTACTATGTTTAAATGGTTTCACAAAGCTTCAAATAATTATTTATAATTTTATAGTTTCATTTTTTTTAAACAAACTAGCTTTCAAAATATACTAGGGTTTATCGACATGATCTAGTCTTGTATGTCAACATATGACAATCATTTTTCAAAATTCAAATTTGAATGGAAGTATCAAATTTCTAACAAATCAATACTTATACTCTACCAATTTTCAGACCAAATGATTCAAATTTGAATTGGTTCTATATCAAAATCTCTCAATTATATCAAGATGAGGAAGTGTAAATCTGAGTTATAAGAGCAATTTTAATAAATATCGAAAGATTTAAGTCAACAATCTTTGTTAAAACAAATCAGAATTCCTTACCGGTGTGATAATATGGCTCTGAACCTAGTTGGATTTGATTTTACCGAAAAAAAGCAACTAGATGTGACTAGTTGGCTAGAAAATCAAGTTAGATGCACCCAGAAGTACACGATTATGGAAGGTGTCTTTTAATAGCCTTGAAATAAAGAAATATAATTAAATTGATAGTGATTAACGGTCGTGTAGAGTACATGACTGTATATAGGATAACTCTGAACCAATGTAAAATACGGTGTGTTCTTTTCTTTACTACATTTACTTTACTTGCTTTTAATTTCTTTTATTGATTTTGTGATTATTAAACTCATACTCATAAGCATAATATAAATATTTCTAAAAGATTAATAAATTTAAGTAAACACTATCCATCCCCTTCCTCCAGTGTTAATCAAGACCTAAGATCGTTAATCCACATTACTTTTATTAAAGACGAGGAACGTGTGGATTTGCTAAGTATAAAGGTAAAAAGAAAGAGTAATGAAGGGCTTCATCATAATAATAAGAAATGGAGAGAATCAAAATTATCTTCGTACATGGACTTAAAAAGCATCTTTGGAAAGGATGTATCAGGAGACTCCTTATCATCTTCCAGTTAGGAAGCCAACTCGAAGAGAACCTATGAAAAAGAAAAGGAATTCTGGAGAACACAATTTGTTCCTTGACTTATATGGTCATGACACAAATGAGTGTCGGCATCTTAAGAATATAATTGAGGAATGCATCAGAAGTACATACCTAGTGCAATACATTCAGAATGAAATTGTAGTGATAGAACATGAGAAACCACCTACCGTATGGAACATTAGCAAGCCAGAACTAGCTCGTGTGTGATAATCATTAACTAAATTTGTATTTGGGTTTTTATTTTGGGCATCTAAGTTAGCCGACCCATGTATGGGATTAGCACTTATTCCCTTGGTGTGCTCTTTGCTGATGATGAGTCGACCAACTTCTTTCACTTGATAAATTTGTAATAAAAATGCCTAAGTCACTTTACCCATTGTTAGAGCCTCGATTCTCGAGCGATATTCTGACTATGACAACTGTATGTCAACAATATCACATACTAACGATTATAACAGAAAGTATTGGAGATTATGTGTAACACACCAAATTTTAATAAACAATAATTAGATAGAGAACAAAAAAAATATTAATTAAAATAATATTCATAATTGGGCTCGCTGCGTCTGTTACGAAATTCTGGTTTGGGCAAACTTTTAGTTTGCATTAAATGAACGAAAAATGAATAAGTTATGATCAGTTAAAGTTTGAAAATTAAAATAGAAATTTAAATAAATAAATGAACTTAACCAACCGTGTAATTGTGCGACCCAACCCTTAACTGTGTCTACCCTTATGTCGACCTAAAACCCATGTGGGTCAATCCATGTGCCGACCCATATAGGAGGCGGGTCCACCCAATATGAGCCAGACACGATTTCATGGCAGGCACGATGTCGACCATGATGTGTGTGCTTCTGGAGTCTTCTTGATGATGTGTTTTTAATGGTTGAGATTGAAAACCTAAAATCCTAAGGCTTGAATTATCCTTCTACACCATAAATAGACTAGTACTCCTCACTTTTCCCCCATACCTCTTTTTCTTCAATCTCTTAGCCTCTAGTCCATGATGTTCTGAAATAATATAAAGTTGGGAAAAATTGAGCAGAGTACTGTCCAATTGTAGATTTGAAGGATTCTTTTTCTTCCTTAGCCTTTTCTGGATTAGAGCCTTTTCTCTGTGAGTTTTATGTGATTTTTAGAATAGCTATTTATATAAGGAGGATTAAGAGAGTAAAATAGTTTGGACATACAAGTTTTACATTTATGTTATTTGTCTTCTACAAGTTATTATCCTATCTATTTTTTGTATATTTTTATTCCTTTCTTATTGTTTATTTATTTGCAAGAAATTATTCTTCTTTATCCCCTTCTCTGTTATTATTTTACTTATAGTCTTACAATGCCCTATTTTATTTACTTGTTCAATTCTGAGTCTAGGCCTTACGAGTATCCTAGACCAATTTCTCCTTTTTATATATTTTTGCGCTAAACCTAGCCAACGAGAGCCTAGGCCTTTATCGTCTAATTTGCATAAAAATTGAAATAATATTGAAAGTATGCCAAAAAGGGAAATTTGAGTATGTTGGGAATTGGTGAATATTATATTTAATTAATGGACTGTAAATTGGGATAAATCGTAATTGAAGAATATTCAAACTTATGAATTGGAATAAGTTATACTTAATCGGACATTAAGTAACGTGTAACTAGAAAACATGTGAATTGGAATAAAATGCACTTAACTGGACATTAAGTAACATGTAATTGAATACATTCGTCTAGAAATGCTAGTTACAACCTAAGAATATAACACGTGGTTGTATTGGGATAATTAATGAACTTAAACGTGTAAAATTATAAATTATGAGATTAATAAGATAAGAGGGAGTCCATTCCAAGTGGAGATATAAGGGACTCATAGAAATCCTAGTTATAAATTGCGGATCAAGTCTAGGGGTAGCTTGTGTCAAGGGCATTACTAAACTGGATAGTAACCGGTTCAAACGAGGTAGGTACGGGCGCGTTCCGGCGGAACCATGAGCGTGCATTGTTCCTATTAGGGAAGATAAGATGTTGTAATGTTTGTGATTAATGTTATTTCTCTTTAGTGTATAGGTTCAGGACTGATAACCCCGAATTCCACAGCTGGGACAGGTTATTCACATTTGGGTAAAGATCAACGGGTATAAATTAGGTAGAGCCTAATTATGATATTTTGGTGGTTGGTGTAGCAATTTTTGGATATGAATGAGAAGCCTATCTTATTTTGTGTTTTCCGTTGTTTTACTTATGCTTTTACGTCCATTTCTTTTAGAACTATTCATCTGTCTAAATACTTCCTTATTTGTATGCTCATGTTAGAAATTATTAGAACTCACCAAACTTGAGTCTGACCTAGTTTGTTTTCTCCTTCTCTCTTCCTTCCCCCAGGTACTCGGGGGGAGGATCACAGCAGCAACTTTTGATCTTTTGGCTTAGCTTGGATTCAGATTCTTTCTAGTTTCATGTATTACTATAGTTCTTGTTTTCTGATCATTATAATGATTTATAAGAGAGATAGATTTTGTGGTTTTACTATTACACTCTGATATTTTTCCATAAGATAGTATAATTGCTTTATGATGAAAACTCTTCAAAATTTAATTAGAATTGTGACTTGATTTGATCATTTTGATAACAAGTTTTTTTAAAAGCTTCTGTTGTATTTTACAATTTTGTCTTGTGAATTTTCTTCTCTATGTCGTTACTTTATACCTAAGAGCTTCACAAAACTTAACGCATCCTCATATGGGTGACGTTAAGAGATGTGGGGTGTCACATTTGGTATCAGAGCTTAAGGTTACAAGATCAGAGTAAAGTTTTTGAAAAAGTGTTTTCAAAAATAATTTTTTTCTAGTAAAACCTATTTTTGAAAAATATATCCCCTCAATTCAATTACAATACTCCTTTAATCTCTTTTTGAATCCTTGCCTTTTCTCTTTTCAGCATATCAGGGGCTCCCAATATTCAGGAGGGAATTCCTTTTCGATATGGTTTCGTAGATATGTTGAAGTTACGACACCTATCAAAGGGCAAGGAAATGCCTCACTCCTAGCTGTAGTTGTAGTAGTACCACCAAATCCAGTAGTTATCTTTTCTAAGATCTGTAAGGATTTTTGTGCTATGGGCGTCAAACCTTTCTTGGATTAGAGAGTTACGTGGAGGCTCTAATTGGCTTAGGGAGACAGATCGTGTATTTGGATTGTTGGAACTAAATGATAGGAGGAGAATTCAGTTGGCCGCTTGGCAACTGAAAGAGGAAGCATCCTATTGGTGGGAAGTTGCTTAGGCAAAGCGGATTGTTGAGACATAGGATGGGTTCAAGGATAGATTTCATAAGAAGTTCTTGTCATAACTGAAGAAGGAATGCAATTGGAAATGTAACGACCCGGGAAATTCGGCGCCTGAATTCCAACAATAATACATAACCCGTATTACTTGCTGGAACTCAAGTAATGAAAATACCATATAGTTAATGAAAGAAAATAGAGAATGAGATAAGAAAAGAAAGAAATATTAGAATAGAAGAAGAATAATAATACAACAACATCAGAGTCTCACATCGTAGTGGAATAAAATATAATAGTAATAAAACTTTGCTGAGAGCTTTGAAATAAAAACTTACAATCATCAGGTTATAGAAATACATCTG
>JASFAX010001820.1:0-48644 GCA_030737875.1 Allium sativum
CTAGAAGGAGAAGAGGTGGAACGAGAGGCGACAGTGAAATGAGCCCAACTTATATTTGGGAAACAGAAATTAAGAAGCTACGCAATCGTGAAGTTAAGACAGTCAGAGCACAATGAAGCGAAACTCGAGAAGATGTGACTTAGAAGATTGAAGACTAGATATGCGCATCATACCCTTGTTGGGGGTATATCCCTGATCTCTCTTTTTCTGTAAAGTTTATTTGCATGCTAGTCTTCATCTTTTAGGTATATCCTCTAGGTCATATCTTCGATCCTTAGGTAGAAGCCAATGGATGTAAACATGTGTTTGAAACATGTTATGACTAATGGTTGCTAGTGGTTGATCGTGGATGCATACACACACATTAGGCACTAGATCGGCTCAGTCACTTTCATATTGCATATGCATGAGTGAATTTATATATATATATGAATTGGAATTTGATGTGTTATCATATGGATGTTGCATTTGTATGAATGATTGTGCACTCATGTAGAAGTTATAAAGTACGATTAGGAATAATTGCATACATAATGGACTCATGGCACTGACATAATTCACATTGAGGCGGTCAACTGAATCAGTAGACCGCCTGATTTTGCATTAGCTATGGACATGTACACACACTATGCATATGATCATGAAAGCATTAGAAACCTTTTTAAGGACAATGGATGCCTGTGATTGAATGGTTGAGTAGATGGATGTTGGATGATAGGATATGCATTCTTCTTAACTTAGAGATTTCAGGGACAAAATCCTTTAAGGAGGGGAGAATGTAACACCCCGTATTTTCTGAGAATATTAAAAGAAAAAAATTAAAGTATACTTAATTTGTAAAGTGAGAATTAAGGGAAACGGGTTACGCCATTGCGTTCGTCTCGGAATTCTGCTTGGAATAGAGTCCAAGTTTTCGTAAATCGGACTTTTTATGAAAGAGTTATGGCCTTCGGAAGATTCAAGAGAAATTCGGAAAATTAAATAGTAAAATAACCCAAACAGGTCGACCTTGAGGTTGACCTATACCAAGGCAATTCGACCTAGGTGATGACCTATCTCAAGCCAGGTCAACCAGGGGGTCGACCTACGAGTCGATCAGGGGGTCGACCTGGGGGTCGACCTACCCCCTCGCCCAGATCCAAATTTGAGCCGATTCTGACTTGTTGCTGAGTCCTTTCTGACCTATTGCTGAGTCACTAGGGCTTAAGTGGCAATTCTGGATAACTCTATCTAGTCTGGACGGTTGTGATTGCTCCTAGAACGATCTAACGGCTCACATAAGATTAAACTTTATAAAAGCAACTATAATCCTCAAACCCTAAATCACACAAATTCATTCCAAGGAGCCACCATGCCGTCCATGATCGTTCTAGTTTAGCCACCATTCCTTCTTCAAATTGAAAGCAAGATTAAAGCTATGAATCAAAACTAGCTTAGAGAAATTGATAGTCTTCTTCGAGGGATTTCTTTTCATATTCAGAAAACAGATCCTAGAAAACAAGACTTCCTTTTCTTTGTAAGTCGTATTATTATTTGGATGTGAACGATTGAAAGTTATGATTTGTAATAAAATGGAAACTAGCATTATTCCTAGTTGTAAGATAATGATAATGCTGATTCATGCCTATTCTTGTAACGATTCTATCGTATATGCTTATGAGATTATTATGGTTATTATGTTGGTGTTAAACCAATCATGTATTATGTAAAGTTTAGTGACTTGTTCATGTTATGTTACATGCAAGTTGTTAGGCTGTGTGGTTATTATGTTGATGTAAACCAATCATGTAAAATTGGCGATTCATTCATGTTATGTTACATGCAAATTATTAGGCCAAGACATGTATTATGTTTAGATTTACATTTAGATCTATGAAAATTGGATCCAAGATTAAAGTACATATTTACATGCCTTGTTAAACTTGTGTAAAACCACATGCTTAAGATTCATGTTTGTTGGATCCAAAATAAAAAGTTCATATTTACATGCCTTATTAAACTGGTGTAAAACCATATGCTTAGGATTCAAGTTTGTTGGATCCAAAATAAAAAGTTCATATTTACATGCCTTGTTAAACTTGTGTAAAACCATATGCTTAAGATTCATGTTTGTTGGATCCAAAATAAAAAAAGTTCATATTTACATGCCTTGTTAAACCTGTGTAATTCCACATGTTTAAGATTCATGATTATTGGATCCAAATTAAAAGTTCACATTCACATGTCTAGTTGAACTTGTGTAATTTTATATGCTTAAGGTTCATGTTCATTGGACCCAAAATAAAAGTTTACATTTACATGCCTAGTTGGATTTGCGTAATTTCATATGCTTAAGACTTATGTTGATTGGATCCAAAAAATGCAAGTTCATTGTTTTATGCCAAAATTTATATGACACATGTCTAGTTAGATCCTTATTATGTTGTATGAATGGAACATGTTCCCTTCTTTCCCTTTTGTATATAAGTTAGGCTAAGTTACGAGCCTAACATTCTATGTGAATTTTGCGAACGTATGACGGGGATAATGTTGGGAACAATCTTTAATTTATATTATTGGCATAATTCGGTCCATAAATATATGAATGATTAGCGGAATCAAAATGGTATAATTTATATACAAAAATATTGAATATGATTTAGAGGAAAAATCGTGCATGGCTTGAATGGCAATAATTGTTGAAAATTTACATATAAATATGAAAAGTAAATATGTAAATTAAGTAAAAGACGAACATGCCTAACCCGAGATTATATTGAGTTGTGGTGTAAAACTGCCCGGAACCGCCTGGCACATCCGGTAACCACAACAACACCTATCTAATGTGAGAGGTTAGTGCATCATGCCCAAGGAAAACCCGAGGTTAGATTGAGTTGTGGTGTAAAACTGCCCGGAACCTCCCGGCACATCCAGTAACCGCAACGACACATATCTAATGTGGAAGGTTGGTGCATTAATAAATCAATAAATGCTAATATAACAAGATCAATGACTAGGGTTAAGTTTATAGGAACACTTAACCAATATAACATGAATGACTAGGGTTAAGAATGAGAAACACTTAACCAATATAACTTGATTTGTGGTAAAATTAAGTTCAGGCAAGAGGGCAACACTTAACCAATATAACTTGATTTGTGGTAAGGTTAAGTTAACACGAGAGGGCAACACTTAACCAATATAACTTGATTTTTGGTATGGTTAAGTTAACACGAGAGGGCAACACTTAAGCAATATAACTTGATTTGTGGTAAGGTTAAATTAACATGAGAGGGCACGATTACTGGGCTGATTATAAGCGATCAAAATAGCGGCAGGAGGTACGTCAGTGTAGGTTCCGACGGTTTACTGGCGTGCACGTACTACGGAGTGGGAAAAAGCAGGCACTGGGTACCAGTAGTTATACACTGTGCATCTTGAATCGTGTCAGGCTGCTATCATAAGGATTGATACACCTTATGATTGGACCAGCATAGGGTATCTACACGCAAGAGAGGGCCGACTGACACAGACACAAGAGAAATTAATACAAGTAGGGAGCTGATCGATAGGGTAGTAAGGGTACATCTAATACATTCATGGCAACTAGGCAGATTGAGGTGGGATCCTCATAATAGATGTACACCTGAAGGTTACCACAATTTCGGGGATCGGGATCACGTTATCATATTATCATTTTATACAGATTACTAGTCGGGACACTACTTAGGTAGTGCAGAGATATAGAAATCAGAATAACAAGGTAGTAGCGAAGAAGAGAAAGAGTAGAAGCGCATTCAGTTTATCTTGCCTTGTCATATCTTGGGCTAATCTTATGTTATCTTGTTGTCCTTGTTATCACAGTATTGTCTTATATTCAGTCTTATTACCTTATTTCTAGGGTGCTGTCCTTGGTTCAGTTTATTCATATCATAATCCTTTTTTTGTTTACATGCTAAATAGTCACTGGACTTATCAGACTTATGTCTGACCTAGTTTTGTTTCGCCTCTTTTCTTCCGTTTCCGCCCCCCCCCCCCTCCAGGTTCACAGGGAGGAAATGTTACCACTTAGCTCAGTTTTCTTCCCAAGCTCAAAGATAGTCGATGTATTGCTTTGGACTCTCTCTTCCATTGCTATGGCCGGCTCATGCTTTATTGGGGAATATCGTTGTTATTTTTATGCTTCTTTTATATTTGGAAGTTTTTAAAATCAAGACAGAAGTTCTATGTCTTACTTTGAAGTATGATTGAGACAACTATTTTAAATGCTTGATTGAACCACATTGTTTATAAAATGACTTTATTTTTCGCTGCTTTATTTGTCTATCTTGTAATTTATCTGCATCTTTTACCTAAAATGCTCCACCGAAGTTAAGGCATTCCCTTTGTGAGTGACCTTAACGGAGGTGGGGTGTTTCAGGGAAGTTGGCACCAAGATTCGTAGGGCCATTCCCTATAGTAGAGAGGATAGGCCAGATGGCCTATAGGATCAGACTACCAGACAGATTAGTGGGCATACATGATGTGTTTCGCGTTTCCCATTTGAGGAAATGTCTACATGATGCAGAAGAGAGAGTGGAGCCAAGCACACTTGAAGAAGTGGAAGTTGAGAAGGTGGCATCAGTAAGAAGAGTTCCTACTTATATTCTTGGATCAGAGATCAAGGAACTACACAACAAAGAAATCAGATTGGTGAAGTGGTGAGAAGACTGCGAAAATACGATATGGGAACCCCAAGACATGATTCACGCTTCTTATCCTTTTTTAGAGTACATTCTTAGTTTCTTTTCCAAGTCTTTACTTTGCGTTTGCTTCTATCATTCAAGTATGTTTATCCTATCGTTCAAACCTTCGACCCTTAGGTAGAATCAAATGGTTGGAAACATGTGTTTGATACATGTTATGATTGATTGTTGCAAGTGGATGCAAGTATTTGCTAGTGGTTGCTCGTGGATGCGTATACACACACAAGGCACAAAGATCGGCTCAAGCATGCACATATTGCATATGGATGTGCGTGCACTTTAATTTTCTATGGATGAAAATGGGTGAATCATCATATGGATGTTGCATTTTGGTGAATAATTATGCATACATGTAGAATTTGTATGTTATACTAGGACTCTTTTTGCATATATCTTGGATACATGGCGCAAACATATATATTTCATTAAGGAGGTCAACTGAATCAGTCGACCGCCTGACTTTTGCATTTGTGTAAGGACATATACACACAACACCTTAGCATACGTTCATACAAGCATTAGAAATTCTGAGACGACTCGCCCCGCACCAGCCGACATTTCCAATGAAATATGCTGCACCGACGTCCAACCAGCACGGAACGGTCGTCAAAAGAAAGGAAAAGGGAAGAATTTGAATGGTGAACCAACAAAGAACCTATAGTATATCTCACAGTGCATGGAACAAAAATATAATAATAACATAATTTGATATAAAACAGACGAGACAGTGCACAAGCTGAAAACTAAATCATCAGAGCAGCGGAAAAATTCAAAATACAGCTTATGATCCAAACCATCATTATTACAACTTTTAAAACTGTCTCTAAAGCAAAGTAGGAAGGTACACTACTAATGCCGAAAGTAGTGACCAACAACAACATAGGGAGAATATATGGGAATGATACGTATAAACGTCCTGCTCATCTCCGGACAGCTACTCGTGCATAACCAGCTAACCTGTCCCTAGTCTGCTCGTTTAGGAGCACCCAGAGTAATAAGAAGAGACATAAAACTCTGGGTCAGACAAAAGTCTGGAATGAGCGATAAGCAGCAAAAACAGATCAATAATAGGTATACATAACCATACCTGAATTTGGACCTGCAATCAAAGAGTTAGCACAACAGGATGTACAATACTCTAAGGTGACACAAACATATGGTATGAAAATAATGGGGAGGGGGTGTGCATGTCATGGTGATAGCAAACATCAAACATAGCAATCATCCTCACGCCTCTCACTCAGTGCGTAAATTATACGATATTTACCACTTTGATCACCCAATTCTTTGTTATGATCACTCTGCCCCATGGAGTCATGACGGCTCCACTGCACTGATCCGTAACCACTAATACTTTGCTATGTCCACTCTGCACTACAACTCCACTGCACTGGCTCATAGCCTTGCTACGATCACTTTGCCCCATGGAGCCATAACAACTCCACTGCGCTAATCCATAGCTACTAATCCATCTCTCAGTGGTGAGTCAAAGCTATAGACATCGATAACCCCTTTGCACACGTCCCGCAGCAAAGTCCAACTCATGAAGTTAACTCGTTAGTTCCCATCTGGATCCTAAGTTACAACTTCTCATTTGGACCACCTTTGCATCACGGGTTTTGGTCATTATCCCGTTCGATTCGAATTCATTTTCTCCAAGTCTCGGTTCGTACGTGCATAATGCTCCAGACTCCTCTTGGTTCGTGACCTCAGCCCAGATCGTGGTCCTCGTCCTATGGCTAATGATGGTGCTACGGACTTGTGGGTCTTGACTGGCCTCGGTCGATTCGTGACCATTATGTTGTGGCGGCTCGTGATCTCCTAGTCGTGGGGAAGCAGAGGCGGCTCGTGCCTCACATGGTACTTCACGGTTCGTGAGTCTTCAAATGTTTCATGGTACTCCTGCTCAACATTTGGTTCAGAGTCCATTCAACTCATGGAGATGGCTCATGGGGAGAAGTTCATCACGAGTGGGGGTCGGTTCGTGGTCATGGGCCTCACGAATGGGAGGTTCCTCATAAACGGGTCTCTGCACAATTTCTTGCAACTCCTCCAGCAAGCAATTTACGTCATACGACGGCATTTTTGACCAATCTAACTTTTCTATGCAATCACAAATCATTCTAACCAGTAATAGCATCCATAGAGTCAACCATAAACACCAAAACAACGATTTTAACATTTCAATATGGATCAAACGTACCCAAAACCTGTGTTTTCCTCCTTAATCATGTTTAGTCATATCTAGCAATAGGATTAACAAAACATATCCAAATTAACCCAAATTTCTATCAGAGCCCTAAAATAATATTTAAGAATTTTTATATATTTTTACATATTTTTATAATGCATAATTTCGTTAATTAACACTAATCACCCATAATTAGCCGTAATTAGTGAAAACAACGCAAATCACTCACCTTAGCCAAAAATAAAATACTAGATATGAAATTATACTATTTTGGCTCGGTTTCCAATGCAACATAGTAGCTTCAACTCTGATTTGACACTAATCTTCCTTGATTTGGTGTAGATTAAACTAATACGTGATTAGAAAGTGATTTGGGAGTGATTTAAAAGGTGGAGGCCATTGCTAAGGTTCCTAGGACGTAAATGGCCGCTGGAAAACAGAAATGAAATGTTTTCCCTAAACCTGTCAGTCCTCCCATAACCCTAATCTTGAAATGGGCTATGGGCCTAGCTGCTAATCACCCTAATTAGGCCTGGTTTAGTTGTTTTTCACCTTTCAAACCTTATTTCAGCCATATCTCCCAAACTGTAAGTCCGTTTTCCTAATGTGACCACTCTACGGAAAGGTAAATCATCATTTGAATCCAATGGAAGTGGTTTCAGGTCAAAACTCCTTACCAATCTAAAGTTATAGGTGAAAAAGATTTGCCAGGGGCAAAACGGTCATTTAAAAATCGGCAAAAATCGTGAACATGGGAAATGACCCCAATAGTCATTCCCCAAAGTTACACGACTAAACGACCTCATATGAAAATGAAATAAGTATTCTACTATCCTCCGATGCGTAGAATACGGATGGTTACATTCTCTCCCCTTTAAGAAATTTCACCCCCGAAATTCCTTAATCAAAACATATAATGGGTCCTGCATGCCTATCAACCATTTACAAATAATCAAACATACATAATAGCATAATAAGCCTATCCTAACATGTTGTTTACTAATAAGGGAATAACTATTACTATTAAAATCTTACTAGGCAAAGAGTTTTGGATGCGACTTCCTTATGCTCTCCTCTGTTTCCCAAGTACAGTCACGCTCGTTACCACCCCACTGAACCTTGAACAGTTTCACCACCTTCCTTCGAAGTTGTTATGTATCGTACTCGATAATACGGATTGGCCTGCGGTTCCCAACTGCCTCGGGTTCTACTTTGATGTCATCCAACTGATCCGGTGAAATAGTCATATCGGGGTCATGCACGAACTTCCTTAACTGGGAAACATGAAATACATTGTGAACTCCTGCCGTCTTATCAGGTAATCCAACTTTATACGCTAAATTCCCAACTTGCCCGAGAACTGGGAATGGACCCACAAACCTTCGTGCTAGCTTGCCAATCCTACCAAATCGAATCACGCTCTTTAACAAAGAAATCTTGACAAACACCAAGTCGCTAACGGAGAATTTCAATTCTCTTCGTCTCTTATCAGCATAAATCTTTTGCCTATCTTGGGCGGTCTTCTTTTGCTGTTGGATAACCTTGATCTTCTTGAGGTTTCTCTTATCACATCCAGTCCAAGCACAAATTTCTCACCGGTTTCCAACCAACATGATGGTGAGTTGCACTGTCTTCCATACAAAGCTTCAAATGGAACCATACCAATACTGGACTGATAGCTATTTTTATATGCGAATTCAACCAGATGCAAATGGTCATCCCATGACCCTCTAAAATCTAGAATGTAAGCTCTCAAGAGATCTTCTAATACTCGATTCATCCTCTTTGTTTGACCGTCGGTTTGAGGAAGGTATGCGATACTAAGATGTAATTCTGACCCTAAAGCCTCTTGTAAGATCTTCCAAAATCCACTAGTAAACAACAGATCTCGATCACTCACAATGCCTTTGGGTACTCCATGAAATCTCACTACCCGCTTCATATAGTTCTGCTAACTTAGTTGTTGTTCTATTCGACTTGATGGGTATAAACCTTGCACTCTTGGTCAATCGGTCCACAATCACCCAAATGCTATCATGGCCTGGTCTAGTCCTTGGTAATCCATCAATGAAATCCATTGAGACTTGTTCCCATTTCCATTCTGGAATTTCCAATGGTTGTAGCAAACCACTAGGTTTCTTTTGCTCGGCTTTAACTAGCTGGCAATTCATGCATTTGGATATAAACTTCCCAATGTCTCTTTTCATCCCTTCCTAGTAGTAGGTTTGCTTCATGTCTCGATACATTTTGTTACCACCGGGATGCATAGTCAATTTTGAGTGATGACATTCTCTAAGCACTTCATCTCTCAATCCGTTGATATTGGGCACAACTAGTCTTGCATTCTTTCTAAGCCATCCATCTCGATCAAGCCCATACTTGTTCATCTCCTCATCGACTCCCATTTCTAACTTGGAGATGATTTCTAATAGATTAGGATCGTCCCTTGACTGGAACCAATCCTCTCAATCAAAGTGGGTCTGATCATCAAACTTACTAACCTTTCTGGATCCAGTTCGCACTTTGGTCTAAAATCATACTTATAGATATACTCCAGTTGCTTCCATTCCAGAAACATAGCCCCTATACTAGCATGTCTCCTACTTAATGTATCAGCTACCGCATTGCTATTTCCTGGTGTATATGCGATATCAAAATCATAGGAAGGCAAGAATTCTAACCATCTTTGCTGTCGGAGATTTAGATCCTTCTGAGAGAAGAGATAGTTTAACGACTTATGATCAGTAAACAACTCTAATCTTTCTCCCAAGAGATAGTGTCTCCACATCTTCAATGCGAACACGATGGCTGCCAACTCCAAATCATGGGTAGGATATCTTTTCTCATGCGGTTTCAGTTGCCGACTAGCATAAGCTACAACCCTACCTCCTTGCATCAATATAGCACCTAGTCCGGTACCACATGCATCCATGTATGTTGTCATCTCTTCATTCCCTTTAGGAATGACTAACACTGGCGCACATGTCAACTTTTCCTTTAGAATCTTGAATGCATTTTCACACCTTCCATCCTAGATGAAAGCTTGATTCTTCTTAGTCAACTGAGTTAACGGTGTCGCTATCTTGGAGAAGTCTTGGATAAACTTACGATAATATCCAGATAATCCCAAGAAACTTCTTACGTCTGTTGCATTCTTGGGCGGAGACCAATCTTGCACCGTAGCTACCTTCGCAGGATCTACAGCAATACCATTCTCTAAAACAGCATGGCCCAAAAATATCACTTCCCTCCGCCAGAAGTGACACTTAGAAAATTTTCCTTTCAATCGGTGTTTCCTCAACACCTCCATCACTGTCCTTAAATGTTCCTTGTGTTCTTCCTCTGTTCACGAGTAAACTAAGATATCATCCATGAACACAAGAACAGACTTATTTAATTGATCCCTGAATACTCAATTCATAAGATCCACAAAATATGCTGGTGCACTGGTCAACCGAAATGGCATGACCAACCACTCATAGAATCCAGACGGCGTCCGATAGGCCATTTTATGAATACTCTCATATGCTACTCGAAGCTGATGAAATCCTGTCGCGAGGTCCAACTGGGAGAACACTCTAGCTCAGTCTAGTTGATTAAACAAATCATCTATCCTAAAAGAGGATACTTATTATTTCTAGTCAATTTATTCAACTCGCGGTAGTCCACACATAAACGAAGGGAACCATCTGCCTTAGTGGCAAATACAACTAGTGCTCCCCACTCGGAGACACTTCTTTGGATAAATCCTTTCTTCAAAAGATCGCTTACTTGCACCCTGAGCTCTCACTACTCCCTTGGTGCCATACGACGAAGTGGCATCACTATAGGTCTGACATCTTTCACTAAATTAATACGGAACTCAATCTCTCGGTGTGGTGGAAGTCCGGTCACTTCCCCGAAGATGTCCGGATACTGGCCAGCAATGGGAACGCCTGATAGCTCGTCCTGCGGAATGTCGAGGGAATTTAAAAAACTAGCCATCACCCCATCACTAGGTAGGACACTAAACACTACCCTTCGCCCATCATCCACCCTAATAGTCACTGAAAATCCCTCACAGTCTACCACCACCCCATACCTTTGGAATCGACTCCCAAAATAATGCCAAACCCAGTAAATCTCAAAATAATAAAAGCAAACATACATCCATGACTCGATAAGACCAAATTTTGACACATCATACTAAGGCTAGTCGAACCACCGATTGGTTTCGTCACAACTAAAGGTCTATCGACAATCTCGGGTTCCAATCCCAACCTATCTACCATGTCACTCGATATGAAGGAATGGGAAGCCCCAATATCAAACAATACTCTAACAGGAATATCACAAATGGAAATCTTACCTTGAATAATGACATTCTTTCCTTTCTCCGTCGTAGTTGGGACATTTTACAAAGAAGGAACAACACTAATATCATATGCTTTCACAATCTGCTTCTCTTTAGGAGGTTGTGAAGGAGGTTGTGGACATTTTTCCTATTGATGTTCCACTTGGCCACAATTGAAGCACTTCTTGTCCGCTGGCTTTTCTCGACATTCTTTAGCATAGTGGCCCTTCTTGCCACAGCTAAAGCACTCTACACCTTTCCTGTCCTTCTTTTTCTGACCATCCTTAGTCTGACACTGATTCCTTTTATTCTGAGAATTATTCTTGCCTCCACTGCTTGCCTGCAGCTTTAGCCCTTCTGCAGATGTAACAACGACTTCAGTCATGGGCTAAGGATAAAGGCTCTCTGATCTCAATGCTTTCCCAACAATCGATTCAAAAGTATCATCAATATGGTTTACAAGCCTTTCTCCCAAGTACTGATCTAAACCAGTTATGAACTTCTCATTCTTCATCTCGGCAGTATCGATAAGAGATAATCCATACTTCGATAAAGTATCGAACTCAGCAATATATTCCGAGACTGCCCTACCATTCTATTTAAGCTCCAAGAACTTCCTAAACAACTCTGACTTCTGGGCAGCTGTGATAAACTTATTACTGAATCGGGTCTTAAACTGATTCCAAGTAACTTAATCCTCAGGGTGGCTACCTTAACAGCATTCCACCAATTCATAGCCCGTCCTTGCAGCTGGCGGGATGCTAGCTTTCTCTTCATTGCGTCTTCGATTCCTAGATCCTAGAAGATACGCTCACAATTATTAAGCCAATCCTGAACTTCAATAGCCGATTTCGTTCCGTGGAATAACTTCTCACCAAGACTAGTGCAGTCCTTACAGAGCTTGGCGAAATCAGCCCTAGGCGCCTGCACCGCTGCACCACCACCATTTTCAATGTTAGGAGTTGCTCCCTGAATATCTCTCAGCATCTCTCGCATGAAGGTAGTAAACATTGTCCTCATGTCAGGGACATTCCTATTATTGGCTCCTGAACCAGTATTCCTCGTATATCGGCTCGTCGTTCAATCTGTAAAGAGAAAACGATTAACCATCTCTTCAGTAGTGCTAACGTAGTGCGACTTCATACTTAGATATACTAATAGTATATATATAACTTTTGAAAACCAAAATATCACAAATACGCACTCTCATATACATATACTATATTTCCCTGGTGTCTTTGCCTAGGTTAACTACGCAACCTAGAGCTCTGATACCAAGTGAGATGACTCGCCCCGCACCGGCTGACATTTCCAATGAAATGCGCTATACCGACATCCAACCAGCACTGGACGGTCGTCAAAAGAAAGGAAAAGGGAAGGAATTTGAACGGTGAACCAACAAAGAACCTATAGTATATCTCACAGCGCGTGGAACAAAAATATAATAATAACATAATTTGATATAAAATAGGCGAGACAGTACATAAGCTGAAAACTAAACCATCAGAGCAGCGGAAAAATTCAAAATACAGCTTATGATCCAAACCATCATTATTACAACTTTTAAAACTGTCTCTAAAGCAAAGTAGAAAGGTACACTACTAATGCCCAAAGTAGTGACCAATAACAACACAAGCAGAATACATGGGAATGATACGTATAAGCCTCCTGCTCGTCTCCGGACGGCTACTCGTGCATAACCGGCTATCCTGTCTTTAGTCTGCTCGTTTAGGAGCATCCAGAATAATAAGAAGAGACATAAAACTCAGGGACAGACGAAAGTCTAGTATGAGCGATAAGCAGCAAAAACAGATCAATAACAGGTATACATAACCATACCTTAACCTGGACCTGCAACCAAAGAGTTAGCACAACATGATGTACAATACTCTAAGGTGACACTAACACATGGTGTGAAAATAATGGGGAGGGGTGTGCATGTCATCGTGATAGAAAACGTCAAACATACCAATCATCCTCACATCTCACACTCAGTGCGTAAAGTATACGATATCTACCACTTTGATCACCCAGTTCTTTGTTACGATCACTCTGCCCCATGTAGTAATGACGGCTCCACTACACTAATCTGTAACCACTAATACTTTGCTATGTCCACTCAGCCCAATGGAGTCATGACAACTCCACTGAACTGGCTCATAGCCTTGCTACGATCACTTTGCCCCGTAGAGCCATAACAACTCCATTGCACTAATCCATAGCTGCTAATCCGTCCCTCAGTGGTGAGTCAAAGCTATAGACATCGATAACCCCTTTGCACACGTACCGCAGCAAAGTCTAACTCATGAAATTAACTCATTGGTTCCCATCTGGATCCTAAATTACAACTTCTCATTTGGACCACCTTTGCATCTCGGATTTTTGTCATTATCCTGTTCGATTCGAATTCAACTTCTTTAAGTCTCGGTTCGTACGTGCATAATGCTCCAGACTCCTCTTGGTTCGTGACCTCAGCCCGGATCATGGTCCTCGTCCTATGGCTCGTGATGATGCTCCGGACTCGTGGATCTTGGCTGGCCTCGGTCGATTCGTGACCATCATGTCGTGGCGGCTCGTGATCTCCTGGTCATGGGGAAGCAGAGGTGGATCGTGGCTCGCATGGTACTTCACGGTTCGTGAGTCTTCAACAGTTCGTGATACTCCTGCTCAACATTTGGTTCGGAGTCCATTCAAGTCAATGAGATGGTTCATGGGGAGAAGTGCATCATGAGTGGGGGTCAGTTCATGGTCATGAGCCTCACGAATGGGAGGTGTCTCACGAACGGGTCTCTGCACAATTTCCTGTAACTCCTCCTACAAGCAATTTACGCTATACGACGGCGTTTTTGACCAATCTAACTTTTCTATGCAATCACAAATCATTCTAAATAGTAATAGCAACACATAGAATTGACCATAAACACCAAAACAACGATTTTAACATGTCAATATGGATCAAACATACCCAAAACTCAAGTTTACCCCTTAATCATGTTTTGTCATATCTAACAATAGGATTAACAAAACATATCCAAATTAACCCAAATTTCTATTAGAGCCCTAAATTAATATTTAAGAATTTTTACATATTTTCCAAGATTTTTATAATGCATAATTTCGTTAATTAACACTAATCACCCCTAATTAGCCATAATTAGTGAAAAACAATGCAAATCACTCACCTTAGCCACAAATAAAATACTAGATTTGAAACTCTACTATTTTGGTGCAGTTTCCAATGCAACACAACAGCTCCAATTCTGATTTGACACAAATCTTCCTTGATTTGGTTTAGATTAAGCTAATACGCGATTAGAAAGTGATTTGGAAGTGATTTATTAGGTAGAGGCCATTGCTACGTTTCTTAGGATGTAAATGGCAGCTAGAAAACTGAAATGAAATATTTTCCCTAACCCTATCAGTCCTCCCATAACCCTAATCCCGAAATGGGTTATGGGTCTAGCTACCAATCACCCTAATTAGGCCCGATTTAGCTGCTTTTCACCTTCCAAACCTTATTTCACTCATATCTCCCAAACGGTAAGTCAGTTTGGCTAATGCGACCACTCTATGGAAAGGTAAACCATCATCTGAATCCAATGGAAGTGGTTTCAGGTCAAAAATCTTTACCACTCAAAAGTTATAGGAGAAAAAAAATTCGCCAATGGCAAAATGGTCATTTAAAAATCGGCAAAAATCTGTAAACATGGGAGATGACCCGAATAGTCGTTCCCCAAGGTTACAAGACTAAACGGCCTTGTATGAAAATGAAATAAATATTCTACGATCCCCCAATGTGTAGAATATGGGTCATTACAAATTCTTAAGGACAATGGATTCCACTGGATGATGGATGATTAGATGGTTGTAGGTGGTTATTTAGATAGTAACATTCTTCTTAACTTGGGGATTTCGGGGACGAAATCCTGTATGTAGGGAGAATGTAACACCCCAAAATTTATTACACTATAACCATATAGTAAAGATGATAAATTGGGAATTACTTAATTAAATATTTATAATTAAGTGAAACTGGATTTGTGGGTCATGTTCATCTCAGAATTCTAGCTCAAATAGACCCCTAGTTCGCATAAATCGGAAAATATATGAAGAAGTTATAAGCATAAGAAGTTTGTATACATATAAGGGGTTTATATATAAATATAATTCAAATAGAAACAATGCGCAGAATGTAAAGTACATGGGGCGACCCATACCCTGCCTAGGCCGACACATCGGTCGACCAGAGTGTACGTTGGTCGACCCCTGGGTCGACCCAGTAGGTCAGTGGGTCGTCCTACCCAATTCAGGACAGATTCATAATTTTGTATTTTGACTGTTTTGTTGGCTATATTCATTCGCTAACTCAGCGCTACATGTATGGCCTAGATTGAAAACCTAACATCTAAAGGTTAAGATTAGCTCTATAAATATATAAATAGGCGTCTCTCTCCTATTACAATACACACAATTATTCTTTATATTGCCTGCCTCCATGAATCTATTCTAGAATAAAATATACAATGGGTGAATGCTACTAAAGCCTAGATCTACAGAGATAATTCAAATTCAAGAAACTGGATAGAAGTGGACGTTTCTACAACGACATATATATATATATAAAGGGGTATAATCTCTTCTTTACTAAGACCCATTGAGAGATCCCTGTTATTTTCAGAGCCGATACGTAGAACTATATCATGGTAGTAAATTAAATTAGATTTAGAATATGCAGTGCCTATAAGATAATTTCTATACCTGTTCTTTCATTGTTATTCACCTATGCCATTATTATAAGAAATATATATATATATATATATATATATTGAAAATGGGTATATATTTATTAAAAGGCTCAAAGCCCATGATCGGCCCACGATTGTTGATTAATTACAACGCACCCTTCTTTCTTTACAAAAACCCGACAAAAACATGTCATCTCCACTTCAACTTAACTTACCTTTTCCAAACCGAAGACAAACCCTAAAATTATGGTGGATGAAAATCAAAATTACTTAGGATTTCAGAACCTGTATCCCTTTGATCTAGGGGTGCTCCATCATTTTCAATGTGTGCCTGGAATGATGTAAGATCTTCTCCTCTCCTGAGCTTCATCGTGTTGAGTGTTTCGTATTTGAGCAAATTGCTAATTTCCGCTGTTGTTTTGTTGCAATTATTGAATACCCGCCTGTTAAGTTCCTTCCACAACCACCAAATAGAAGTTGTGAGGGCGATGCTATTTTTGTTGGTCACCATGTCTTTAGGCTTCCACCGCCTCCTCAGGTATGTCAAAATTTGTTCCAGATTTTCATTCTCCTGCATCAATTGATTGTCGAATATATGTTGCATTATTTGTTTGGAAAATTGACACTGGAAAAACATATGCATGTGTGTTTCCACCTCTTCTCTACATAGAACACAAGTTGGGTCAACACTAATTCCCCATTTTATCAGCCTATCCTTCGTAGGAAGTCTCTGTAGAACTGCTTTGTAAGTGGTGCATGCCATTTTAGGGATATTAGCACTGTTCCAGATAATTTTTGACCATTCTGCAATAGGGCAGTGGGTTCTTATATCGTCATAAGTTTTTGCAAGGATAAAATGATCATTTTGGTTCCATACAAAGATGTCATTATCTCTGTTGTCATAGATATGAGTTTGCACTATGTACTTTCGAATTGCATTAGAGGCTGGGAAAAGATCAAATTGCCAGATGCTATTTGAAATGATTTGATCGACTGTAATTTCTGGACAGTCATACGCTGAGTAGGTGTCCTAATCCAAGCACCCAATTAACAATTAACCATTAAACCAGGGGTTACGCCATAAATTAGTGTCTCTGCCTGTTGCAATTTCTTTCATGCAGTTCAATTTCAGAGTCTCTCTAGATTTCATGACTGATTTCCATGTGGGTGACGAATTATTGTCTACACCCATAGTCCAGAAATTTTCCTTCATGTACCTCTTCCTCATCCATCTCGCCCAGAGTCCTTTAGAAGTAATAATTTTCCATCCCAGTTTAGCGGTAAAAGTATCCCTCATATTTCTGAGATTTCTCAATCCAACGCCTCCTTCTTTTTTTGTCTACATAAATCAGAATATTTGATCTTATGTAACCCCCTTCCATATAAAATCAGCACACACACTTTCAATTTTACCAATGGTAGCATCTGGTAGCTGAAAAGATTGTAGTCAAAAATAAATCTTTGCTTTAATCACCATGTGAACTAGTTCGATTATGCCAGCGAAGGAAAGGAGAATTGATCTCCAACCTTGTAGTCTACCTCTTATTATAGTAATTAGTGATGCACATTCTCTATCAGCAATTTTGTTATTCGATAGTGCCACTTCTAAATACTTAACTGGTAATACCCCTTTAGAAACACTAAGGATGCCCAATATTTCTCTTCTAGAACAAAAGGTGTTAAAATAACATTTATTTTTTTGCTCAATAACTCGCAAGCCCACAAAATTTTCAAGTCTTGTAAATATTTCCTTGATTTCATTGGCTATAACACTATTAGATTTAATGCAAATAATAAGGTTATTTGCATATAACAAATGACTGATCTTAGGAGAGAAATTGTGGATGGTTTGAATCCGTTTGTTGTGGGTGGAAATTTCCATCTGAAGGGAAAAATAACTCCATAGCAACCGCAAATAAATATGGGGAGAGGGGATCCCCTTGCCTGATTCCCCGATTACTGGTAATAAAACCTTTTGGGATACAATTAATTAGGATGGAAAAGGTAGGTGTAGTAATACATTCTTCTATAAGATCAACAAATTTATCTGGGAATTTCATGCATTTAAGCAAATGTATGATTAAAGTTCTGCTAATTTTATCATATACTTTCTGACGGTCTACTTTCAAGCAAAATTTGTCTGCACCTTTCTTGTTAAAGTTTCTAATCAATTCATGAGCCAGAAGCGAGTTTTCGGAAATGTTCCTACCTTTAATGAATGCACTTTGACACTTGGCAATCAAGTCTAGTAGAACCTTTTTCATTCTATTGCATATCACTTTACTCAGAATCTTATAAATAACATTGCAACAAGCGATTGGCCTGTAATTAGCAATACATGAAGGTTTGTCTTTTTTCGGTATGAGACACAGGAAAGTATGATTTATTTCTTTAATAATTTTACCCGATCTGAAACCTTCTTGTATTGCTGAGACAACATAATGCTGCAGGTCCCCCCAGTGGAGAATGTAGAAGCCGGAGCTGAACCCACCGGGTCCGGGGAAGGAATCCCGGTGAATGGACTTCAAGGCAGTGGAAACCTCTTCGCTGGAAACATCGGAGAGAATCATCCTCTTTCCTCTGGCATTGATAATGCGCCTAGGGGTGATATTTGGTAAGCTTATGTTATTTGCTTCTCCATTGTATAAGTCTTTGAAATAGTTGATAGCCTCCTTTTCAAGTTCTTCAAAGTTGGTAGTTGGAAGTCCATCCTGGTCAAGAATTTGAAAATTGTAATTAGAGTTATGACGTATAGACATTTTTGTATAAAAAAATTTCGAACAAGTGTCTCCGTCAGTAATCCATTTTTCTTTAGCTTTTTGTTTTAATTCAATAGCTTTGACTCCCAATGCAAGTTTAAGCTCATTTTGATAATCTGCATATGTTTTCCACGCTTGGTCTGAGTTCTCTCCATCTTCTATGTTTTTGAGTGATTCTGCATATAGCTGTTCCAATCTTTCAATATTGTTATTGCCTTTGGGTCTTTTTTTTATTCCATTCTTTGTTCCTTTACTTTTTTCTTTTGAGGAATTACAACAAATTATAAATATAGCAGTCATTGATAAGGATCAATTCAGATAGGCTAATATTCGTGTAATATCCTTCTAAGTGTTGCCAATGATTAGCATACCGAAAAGGTTTACCCTTAGCATTATCATTTCTCTCAATTAGAGATATTGGATGGGACAATGTTCACTTGATGAAGGGAGAAGTACATTCACTTTCATGTCCGAAAATCTGGTCACACATTGAGCGTTGGTTAAAACCCGATCCAGTCTACATAATAATTTCCTGTTCTAACCACTTGACCATGTATAATGTAGGCCTCCATGTGTTGGCTCCAGTAGCCCTGTTGCAAGGACACAATTTTTGAATTCGACTAGCTGTGAGGTACGCAAAGAAAGACCTCCTTGTTTATCGTCTGCTTTGAGATATGCGTTGAAGTCACCCATTACCACCCACGGTAGATTAGTATTTTCTGCTATATCTTTAAGTGTGTTCCACAGAGTAACTCGTTGCTTAGCTAAGTTGTGTGCATATACCATGGTAATTTGAAGTTTGAGTCCCCCTAAGTTTTCTGCATTAACCATAATTTGTTGCGCATCCACATTAGTTACTTGTATACTCCATATGCATTTGTTCATAAAATCATTGTTCTCCATTTGACTTCATTACTGTCATTGTGCACCAAGTCCCAATCTGAACCCAGACTATCCGATAGAAAGCTAATATTGTCCTTATTCAGTTTATTCTCCAACACACCCGTGATTGAAGGAAGGAATTTCCTTCGAAGATTATAGAGGTCTAAAATGCATGTGTCGTTATTTAGACCTCTAACGTTCCATGAAATTGTTGACATCTAGGTTGTTATTTCTCTTCCTTAATTGATTAGGAGAAATATCTCTTGCCTTAGGTGCATCAGGTTTGTTTTTATTTGCATCCTCTTTAGAAAACTGTGTTATATTCTTCGTTCGGTTTAGAGTAAACCCCTACATCCCTATCTTCATCTTGATTGCTTTCATTATCTGAACTGGATATGTCAACTTCTATATTATTTAATTCTTCTGTTGTTTCAGGTACCGCAATCCAATTCATCCTTAGTCTGACGAGCTGACTCCATTACTTGAGCCTTTTCTACCTCTTGGGCCTCTGATGTTCATCATTTGGAGGAGCACTCAACCTCGGACCCACCAGATCATTGTCGATAAATACATCCTCTGAAGTATTATTAGATGTAGTAGCTGTATCAGATGTAAATATATTAGTCTGCATGGTGGGTTCAACAACAATGAAGCTGGGTACATCATTTTGCTCTGTAATTATATCGTTGTTTTGATCTTTGTCTTTGGCCACCCAAATCTGTTTTATGGGCTTAACCACTGTAGTGCATTGTGAATTAGTGTGGCCAAAGCATTTGCATGTTTTGCAAGTAGGGGGAAAGGCTTCGTATTCAACTTCTTATAAAAATATGTTTCCCTTGCTATCTTTTGCTCTAACGGTGTGTATAATCTCACTTTCTGCTTTTATGTCCACAAGTACACGTGCATAATTTAATCTTTTAACGTTTTATGTGTTATCATCCATTTTAAGAGGAGCTCCAATCATGCTGGCAAGTTTGCTGATGCCTCTTGCATTCCACAGAGTTAAATCTAAATTTTTGAGTTTAATACAAACCGGGAGAGTTTCAAGCATGTCCCTTTCCAATCGTAGGTTAGGTTCCTATATTTTAATAAAAATTAACTTACTATCCATGAACCATGGACCCCCGTTTAGCACTTGCAAGCAAATATCTTCTCTTTCAAATTTGACTAAATAAAATTCGT
Organism: Allium sativum; assembly: GCA_030737875.1. Taxonomy (NCBI): domain Eukaryota; kingdom Viridiplantae; phylum Streptophyta; class Magnoliopsida; order Asparagales; family Amaryllidaceae; genus Allium; species Allium sativum. The sequence goes on from JASFAX010001820.1 coordinate 20,817, forward strand.
TTTCTCTAGAAAATACATCCCATCGACCAACTGGTTTCCATTCACATTTGATGAAAGCATTCAGGTGTACGTAGAATGGTCTCCTACCAACCAGATAAATGTATTTGGAATTCTTCCACATCTCTTTAGCTGACTCAAAAACCTGATCATCTAATTCAACATAGTTACCTTCTTCGTCAGATGCTAGATCAAATCATTCAATACCTCCAGTGATTGTGGTATTACCTGCCACTGCGTTTTCCCATGTACGAATACCAGATCTGAAATTTGGATTTGCTTCATTTGTCAATTCATTCCTGTTTGCACGTACGTTATTAGATCTATAATTATTCTTTTCTCTCTTGTCCAGATTAGCCATGCGGGTTGAATTATATGATTGGGTTGTTTCACTCCTTGCATGTGTTGAGAACCATTACCTTCCACGTTAGAGATTGATTTCCTTATAGATCTGACTTTCGTCCATCCTGTGTCTGCAAAATCTCCATCGAAGTCATTGGATCTAGGATCGCCTTCAGAGTTAGGGTTTTCTGTGTCCGCCATTACTAACATTTTTATCCCGTTGTAGATACCTGCTTAGCCTAATATATATATATATATATATATATATATATATATATGTGTGTGTGTGTGTGTGTGTGTGTGTGTGTGTGTGTGTGTACTTACTGTTAGATGATAAATTAGTAATGTATATCCATCTTACTTTTCCCTATTTCTATTGTTTTAGTTTATTTCAAGTCTTGCCTATATTCCTATGTGATTTGATTCTATTCCCCTTCCTCTATTTTTTTCCATTTTGTTTACGCTAAGCCTAGGCCTTTGGAAGTCTAGGCTATGTCCGATTTAAGTATGCGTATAGTTGATATTGGGATAACAAGAAATGACATGAAAAAAGGGAATTTAGGCATATTGTTAAGTTGAAGACATTTTGGCTATAATTAGGGAAAGGGATAATATGCATATACCTGCTGTAAGTTGGAATGCAATAATATGCATGTCTGCTGTAATTTGGAAATATAATAATATGCATACCTGCTATAATTTAGGAATGTAATAATATGCATAACTACTATAACTTAGAAATGTAATAATATGCATACCTGCTGTAAGTTGGAATGTAATAATGTGCATACCTTCTGTAAGTCGGAATGTAATAATATACATAGTTACTGTAATTTAGAAATGTAATAATATGCATGCCTGCTGTAATTTAGGAATATTATAATATGCATACCTGCTGTAATTTAGAAATGTAATAATACGCATACCCACTGTAATTTAGGAATATAATAATATGCATACCTCTGTAATTTAGAAATGTAATAATATACATACCTACTGTAATTTAGGAATATAATAATATGCATGCCTGTTGTAATTTGGAATGTAATAATATGCATACCTGCTGTAATTTGGAATATGATAATATGCATATTTGCTGTATGTTGGAACGTAATAATATGCATACCTGCTATAATTTAGGAATGTAATAATATGCTTGCCTGCTGTAATTTGGTAATATAATAATATGCATACCTACTGTAATTTAAGAATATAATAATATACATACATGATGTAATCTGGGAATATAATAATATGCATACATGCTGTAATTTAGGAATATAATAATATGCATATTTGCTATAATTTGAGAATATGATTAAAAAAGGAGAATATGCATACTTGTTGTAAATTGGGAATATGATAAAAAGGGGTAATATGCATATAATTGTACTTGCTATAATTTAGGGATAATATACATAAATACTGTAATTTTCATATATGTAATGAAAATGGATAATATGCATATAATTGTACTTGTTGTAATTTTTGGATAATATGCATAAATACTGTAATTTGCATATATGTAACAAAAATGGATAATATGCATATATATTTATACATGTTAGATTAGACATAATACAGACATTAATTAGATAACATGCTATGAAAATTTAAGTACCAGATGTAGGCTAGTAAACTGAATTACTATATTATACATGTACATCTGGGAAGGTGCTTATTTTGGGGAAGGGTTGTACGCAAAATAACATTTACAGAAAAATGTAATATTACAACCATGCTTATTAATGAGCTTAAACCTTCTAAGGTAAACATGATTATTAATAAGCTAAGAAGTCCCTTGTTCTGCTGTTGTATCGGGTTTTGGGTACTCTTAAATCCTAGTTACTTGGGGGCACAAGCTTATGGGGTTTGGTTTATGTCAATCTTTCTGTGTGAAACCCATATCAGTCAGTATCCTTATTAGTATTTTATTAGAGGGCCTCGCACTATGTAGGGGCCAGGGTGTAACAACCCGCATTTTACGTATTGAAAGATCGTAAAATATATTTGTTTTATTCTCTAAGGGTTGGATCATTCTCATCTTTTAATATGTTGTTTATGGGGATGTGAGACATGTCCATAATTTTTACCGATTTTGTTTGTGACCATTTTTCCCCTGTCAGCCTTGTACATAGCATAACTTTTGAATCAGGTCAAATCAAAGGGTGAGACCTATTCCATTAGAAAGGAATTAATGATTGCCTTTCCGTAGAGTGGTTAAGGATTTGGCTCAGCGGTTTGGGAGAAATCGCTGTTTTAAGGTTTTTTAGTTGGCTATTCAGGTTTTGGACCCTTAGTGGAATCTTATAAATAGGGTTGAGAGTGAGGGAAAAAGTTTACTTTCCCATTCTCTTATTTGGAGGCATTGATCTCGTCCTTCCTCCTGCACCTTTCCACCATTAAAAATCCAAATCTAACGGAGGAAATCGAAGATCTACACCATCCAAGGCAAGATCTACATCATTTCAAAGGCGAATTCATCGGATCGAGGGGTTTGATTCGGAGTGCTCACTGTCTGGATTCTTATTTCTATCGTTTTAGATTGTTTCGGCAAATCGATGAGTGATTTACATCTCTCACATGAATGCAATGAAGTATATGAGTGTTGGTGCATGTTTCTCATCAAATAGGGATGTTTTATCATAGATTTACACGATTATAAGTTCATTTTCATATGCATCACCCTATGATCTAAAATAACAAGTTTTACTCGTTAATTTCGTGTCATTTTACATGTTTATGTTAGTTAGATCTCTCATTTTGATCATATGTTCATTTTAATGGTTTTTGGGTGAGATTTACATCATTTTTGTGGTAATCGTCATATTCATGTGGTTAGTAATGTTATGATATGTTTATGATTGTGTTTGGTGATTTTAGTCGAGTTGGTTTCGTCAGATTCGTCGTTTGGCGAAATTTTGGTCGAAATAGGAGTTGAATTGCAGTATGCAGAAATTTGGATCTGGTGGTAGAGTCAAATTTGGATCTGGAGGTAAAGACAAATTTGGATCTGGCGGTAGAGTCAAATTTGGATCTGGCGGTAGAGCCAAATTTGGATCTGGCGGTAGAGTCAAACTTGGATCTGGTGGTAGAGTCAAATTTTGATCGGGTGGTAGATTCAAATTTGGATGGTGTGACTTTGAAGTAAATTCGAGTAGGAAGGTTCGAAGTGTTGGATGTGTTCGTTGATCAAGGTGGAACAACGAAAGAGGTGGCAACTCAAAGGTTGTGAGTTGGTGGATAATGGTTGCTCGAGAAGGTCGCTTGAGCAGTAAATAACCGCCAAGGTTGGACGACTAGAAATATTGAAGGCCGAGAGATTTTCGTTGTCATAAGTTCTAGCAGGCTCAAAGCAGGGTACGATGAGGTCACCCAATAGACCGGAAGGTTGCTGGTCGAGTACCTTGGGTATCATTGAAAGGCCTAATTGTCAAGGATGTACATTGTCAAGGTTGGATATATGGAGTTTATGCTAGAACTAGGGTTACCATTAGCCCTTGACATATGGCAAGGTTGGCCGTCATACGATTAACGGTGGTTTCAAAGCAGGATTGGCGGTGATAGCCAGAGTCAGTCATGGATGATTGGTTGTTCTGTGTGAGACTTATATAATCTGGATGTTATGAGTGTTTTTCCATGATTGAATGGTTGTTTTAGTTTCCATGTATGAATTGTTGTTCCTTTGGTTGAATGGATTGTAAAGGCTGTCACTGTCCGATGTGAGGAAGATAAGATTGAGTTCTTCTCTGATGTCACGGGTAGATTAATATGTTTATCTATCCTTTCTCATACACTTTATTGTTGAAGTTTGTTAGCTGTTTTAGCGCTCACTAAGACTGTTGTCTGACTCAAGGTTTTATGTTTCCTTTTATTACCTTGGGCTGTTCATCCGGTTGTGGATGGGCAGACTAAGTAGCAGTGACAGGTGATGCTTTAATGAGGACGATGGTGCTGATCGGTGGCGAGCAGGAGGCTCACGTACTAGTTTTACTACTATCTAATAATTGGGTTTCCGCTGTTTGCTTTTCTGAATAATGTAGTGAGGCAACTTTGTATAAACACTATTTCCAAGTTGTGGATATTACTTTCTGGTTGTATGAAAGTCTTGTGTTTCTGCTTCACTATTCCTACCTGTTGTATATGTTCTATTATATTTTATCCTTTGCTGTGAGCTTACGACAGGTTCCGCTTGTGTTTACCTACCCTGATGATCGTCCATGACTGCCTTGTACACCTTTCAGCGCATTATTTCTTTTGTATAGTGCGGGGGTTATGGGCGGTCATCACATTTGGTATTAGAGCTCTGGTCAACGATTTTTAGCCAAAGTTCAAGGACGTAATCACGTATGAGAGACGTACTTGTAAATTTCAGCTGGATGCTTACTATATATATTAGCATGTATGGTAGTAACGATTGTTTTCCTTTAGCAGTTTTTCTTGAAGTGATAATTATTATAAATTGCAGATTTAGAATGAGTAGACAAGAAACAAGACACGCTTCTAGGGGAGCCAATACCGGAGGGGTAAATGGTATTGAACCTAATTACCCGGCCATGTTTGAAGCCATGGCAGAAGCAGTGATGCGAAGGGTACCCGCTCCAGTGGAGGCAACGCTAGATGTCGGTGTGTGAGTTCCTCAAGTAGCAGATTTTGCAAAGCTATGCATGGACTTTACATCTCTAGGGGGAAACCAATTAAGGGAACTGAACCAGCTGAAGAGATTCAAAGGTGGATGGACTCATGTGTCTGAATCTTTGGAGGCTTGGGTATTGAGGATGCAATAAAGAGAAATCTTGCATCAAGGCAAATGCAGGACAGAGCCATGGAATGGTGGAATTTTGTTACACTCGAGACTCCAGAAGAAGAAATTTCATGGGAGCGATTCCAAGCTAAGTTTGAAGCAAAGTTTATCTCCATAGCTCAAAAACCTGCTCTATTCAAGAAGTTCTTAGAGCTAAAACAGAATGGTCGTTCTGTGCTTGACTATATTTCTGATTTCGAAGCTTTGTCTAGATATGATCGTTCGTACATTGATACACCATATCAGAAGAACGAGAAGTTTGTCTTGTGTTTAAATGCTTATATCAGAAAACCGTTAGTGGACCATCTTGATGATTCATTTGAGAAGATTGTGGAAAAAGTTATCCTTCATGAGAGCTTGTTTCCTAAGGAAGCAAAAGTTGTCGCTTCCACCAAAGAGGCTCAGAAACCACAGCAGGGTGGTAATAATAAGAAGAGGAAGCAGCAACAGCAAAAGGGAAAAGATGGCCAAAAGAAACCCAAGAGTGAGTTGGTTTGCTTTAACTGCCAGCAGAAAGGTCATTTTGCTAATGAGTGCAAGAATCCCAAGCTTAGAAGAAGTGCTTCAAATGTGGGAAGCCTGGGCATGAGAAGAAAGATTGTCCAGAATCAGCTAAGGGCAAGCCGGTTGTGAGGGCATATGCTTTGGATGCTGTGCCAACTTCTTCAAGGGCTCCTACTGCAGAGGAGAAGGGAAAGGGTGTTGTGGTGCAAGGTACTCTTTCAGTTAATGGTGTTTCAGTTCGTGTGCTTTTCGATACTGGAGCATCGCATTCCTTCATTTGTAGTGAGCTTGTGTGTCTCTTGGGTTTGGAACCCAAGATTTGTGATAGACGCTTCATAATGACTAATCCAATTGGGGGTTCATCAAATCTTTGCATGATATGTCGTGGTATAGTGTTGACGAGTCATGGTTTCTCTTTTGTGTCTGATTGCTTTGTTCTCAACTTCGCTGGGTTTGGGATCATTTTGGGCATGGATTGGCTCAAGAGGTATGCGGCAAGGGTGAATTGCGAGAAGCTAGAGGTGAGGGTCGGGGATGTGGAAGGGTGATAGGTGTTGATTAGATGTAAGCGTGAAGACGGTGTCTTCGTAAGTTATCTATATTCGCTTGGGATTCCACAAGAAGACCTGTCATCAGTGCTGATCGCAAATGAGTATGTAGATGTCTTTGACGAGGTCAAAGGGTTGCCGCCGCATCGTGGGATTGAGTTTAGGATCGATTTGGTTGAAGGTGCTAGACCAATCGTTATGCCACTAAGGCGGATGACGCCTAGGGAACTGCGAGAGTAAGAGGTGCAAGTTCGTGACCTTTTGGGAAAAGGATTCATTCAGAGGAGTGTTTCCGAGTGGGGTGCACCAGTCGTATTTGCAACTAAGGCAGATGGCTCGTTAAGATTATGTGTGGACTATCGTGAGCTGAACAAGGTGACAAAGAAAAACAAGTATCCGTTGCCAAGGATAGATGACTTGTTCGATCAGCTTCACGAAGCCAAAGTGTTTTCTCAGAAGGATTTGGCAATAGGATTTCACCAGTTGAGGGTAGCTATGGATAGTGTGTCAAAGCCTGCTTTTAGGGCACCATCTGGTTTCTTCGAATGGTTGGTGATGCCATTCGGGTTGACTAACGCGCCAGTGTATTTTGTGGATATTATAAATATAGTGTTAAAAGATCAGTTGAACAAGTTCATTCTTGTGTTCGTGGATGATATTCTGGTTTACTCCAGAAATAAGGAAGAACATAAGATGCACTTGAGAGTTGTGTTAGAGATCTTGTTGAAGCATCAGCTTAAGACTAAGTTCTCAAAGTATCACTTCTGGAAGGATGAAGTGAGGTTCTTAGGTCATGTAATTTCTGGAAAAGGGATAGCGGTTGACCCCGCTAAAGTTGCAGTAAGCCAGGACTGGGATTGACGTAAGAATGTGACAGATGTTTGGAGTTTCCTTGGGTTAGCAGGATATTACCGACGGTTTATCAAGGATTTCTCCAAGGGAGCAGCACCGTTGACAGGATTGACGAAGAAGAACCAAGTATTCACATGGGATGCAAAGTGTCAACAAGCGTTCGGAATCCTGAAGGAGAGATTAACGAGTGCACCTGTGTTGACCATTCCAAGTGGGAATGAAGAGATGGTGGTATATACCGATGCATGTGGTACTGGAGTTGGAGTAGTAGTAATGCAGAAGGAGAAGGTTGTGGCCTACGCGAGTCGATAGCTAAAGCCGCATGAGAAGAATTACCCAACTCATGATTTGGAGTTGGCGGCAATTGTATTTTCTCTGAAGATAAAGAGTTCGAGGTCGATCGAGAGGGTTGGCTTTGAAAGCAAGGGCGATTAGTTGTTCGGGGTATTGACGGATTGAGGGATGAGGTTCTGAGAGAATGTCATCACTCGAAGTTGACGATTCATCCCGGTGGAAATAAGATGTATCAGGACATGAGGAGAATCTATTACTGGGAAGGGATGAAGCGAGATATTGGAAAGTTCATTTCCAAGTGTGTGAACTGTCAGTTGGTGAAAGTTGAACAAAAGAAGCCGAGTGGTTTGCTTCAGCCACTGGAAGTTCCTATGTGGAAGTGGGAGCAAGTATCAATGGATTTTGTTGGATTTAGATTAACCCTAGAGGGGGGGTGAATAGGGTTTATCACAGTTTTTAACAGAATTGAAACTCTAACGCGATATATAATAATAAACTGACAACAGAATATAACAGGAACAGAAATGCATAAAATAAATCACACACAGATATACCCAGCTTCGGCAAAACCCTGCCTACTGCTGCATTTCTAAGGTTTCTACTAGGTGATAGAACAGATCCAACATACAAGACCATGTACACTCGCAAACCCTGCTCCTATTCTAACCCTACGCTCAAATCCCTAGACTGATCGATATCCCCTCGATCAGATTTCCCCGAATTACAACCCCGTAATCCGTAGCTCAGATTTTACAGACTCTGAAACTGACAGTCAACACCCTGACTGATTCACTCTAGTTTATACAGACACTAGAAAACCGTTCAGATGATTGTTTGAATTTACAACTCGAATTAAAAACAAAAATAAAAACAAATTAAAAAGAAATTGAAATCCAAGGAGTTAAATAAAGAGGGTTATCTTCTTTTAATCTTGGCCGACCATATCCATTTAGGTTCCACCCTTCCTTGTTATTTTCTTTTGCCCGATCCCTTTTCTTATGGAATTAGAAATGGCGGCTAGGGTTTCTGATTTGAATCCCAAATCGATTGCGATTTTGATCTGAAAAGATTCCTCTTTGTTGCTCAAATCTGCGTGGCTCTCCGACGCTTCGAGTTGGGATACTGATGATCGAAAACGAAAAAAAGAATCTGGTGAGTTCCTCTGAAATTTCTTTATCAATTTTTGCTTTGGAATACTTGAATTGATTTGTGGGTTTTTCTTCTTTTCGATCGAAACCTATGTGAGTTCTCTGATTTGAAATTGTTTGCTTGAACTTGATTGTTTTGATTTTCGATATATTTGCCAGTGATGATTTGGTGTTTGTATAGGATATAGAAATCCTTTTACTGCTCTCTGATTTCCATATATGTCTCGATCGATTAATTGCGAGATTTCTGGAATATGTTGCTTTGAATAAATTTGTGTCCTCTTAGTTAAAATCATGCCGTGAATGCTGAATGATATTTGGAAATTCTTGGCCCCTTGCGATGTGTTTTTCTGTCCCAAAATAATTTTAGTATTACTGGAAACAAAAGAAATATGAAAATGATTTCTTGCCGTAGAAAATATTCACTGCGATTTTTCCTGAATTGATGATTGAATTTTTCTTTTGGCTGATTTGAATGGATTCCTCTTTTGAAATACTCGAATGAAATGGAAAATTGTTGTCGTAAATAATTTGTGAAGTTTCCACTTTTGCCACCATGATTAAACAGATAAATTCGGCCCTGTTTTTTTTGAATTGATGAAATGAGGAATTCTGGATATTAGAAAACAATCCCTTGCATGATTTAATCTTGCGAATGAATTGTGAATTTCTAAGAATAAAAAGGAACTTGCCCCACAGAAAAATGTGATTTCTGCAAATTGATTGCTTACCTTATAACACCCTGAATTGTTGGCAAAATAACACTTGCCAAAAATGAGTTTCTGAAATCTTTGAAACAAAGTCGAATTGAATTTCTTGAATGACACAAGTGCACATTAAAACCATTCATCTGTGACTGCCACGAATACAATCATTTCTGGAAATCAATTTTATGCCAAAAATCCACTTCTTTAATTCTGCAAACTTTCTGAAATGATTTTTAAAAAAATCTGCAATTTTATCATTTGCCAAAATCATGGAAATAGATTTGAACTTTGAAATATGTTTGTCCCCATTAAAATTTCTCTTGTGTGATCATTTCTGGAAAGGTTGAACAATTTCTTGTCATCATTGACTTGCAATTTTCTTGCTTGCTATTATTGTGACCATTTGTCCATGCAGTATGTATTCATGCACATGCCTATACGTGTATTGCTCCAGTATGTTTTGTCTTGTGCTCGGCCCAATTCACCATGTTTATTGAATCTGAACTACACTTGTTTTTCCTGTAACAAATCTTTGTGCAATCTGTACATGAAGATTGGCTAACATGAAATATGTGATCTGCCAAATGATCTGGAGCTGATCTCCCATGTTTGTTCACCTGTTTTGCTTGATCTGAAGTTGAACCTTGACATTTGCTGAAATACACTCTGTCTTGTGTCATGAGCCTGCTTTTTATTTTGCATGTATGCTGCACCATTTGTTTGTAGCTGTTCCATCAACATTTTGTACCAGTCTTGTATTTGTATGATCTTGTTCATGCTGCAGCTCCACTATGCTTGAACTTGCTGTTCATTGTGTAATATGATCTGCCATGCTTGCTTGTACACCACCAGTTTGCATCCACAATGTTAATGCTGCTCTGTCCATTCACATTTGATAACTTCAATGTTGTGTCGACATTTGGCTTTGTTGATTATGTTGACTTTGCTTGATGATGACTCTGTCATTTTTATTTGTGCACTTGAAATATATATTATTTCATATCAGCAGACTACTGCACTGTGTTGAGGCTGGTCAGAATCAGCTAATTTGACGCTTGGTTCTGATCAGCAAACCAGTGTGGCAAGTTGAGGCTGATCAGTGGGCACTAGATGAATACAAATCAGATCGAGTCAGAAAAATGATGAGAAAACACACCAGAAAACTGGGGCAAATAAATAATAATTTTTTTTAAAAGTAAAATAAAATAATATTTGCTAGTGTTTGAAATTATTTCTGTTCAAGATTACTGTGTGTGTTTCTGTTTTATTTGACAGATAAGCAAAAAAAAGACTGGACTAATAGTGAAGTGCTGTGAAGACTGAAGCTTGAAGAACAGAGTGTCAGTGTTTGTGAATGTATATAAGTCTGTATGTGTCAATGCAAAATGTACTGAGTGTAAGAGTTGATATAGTGAGGAGCTAATGTATATGAAAAAGTGATTGTACTGATTATTTGTAATAAACAAAATCTGTTTGAAATAAAATATTATTTTGTAGTTGTCAAACAGACTTGTCTATTCTATTCTGTTTATTTATAAGTACAAATATGTGAAGTGATTAAATAGTGGAGTTAAAATAGATGTACTCTTTGAATGTTAGAAATATAATATTTATACTTTAAATAAAATACAGTAAATATTTGAATTTCTGTACAGATATATTTTATTTAAATATAAATATTACATTCCTGTCTGTGATGTAAATATAGAACAGTACAGTAACAAACACATTTATAAAATATATTTGGTTGTTATCATCAAACAAAAATCATATAATTGTGTATACAACACCGTTATATACAACAATCTCCCCCTTTTGATGATGACAAACAAATAAAAGATTTTGAATCCAACAAATGTGTTTTACAGTGAAAAATGAACTCCCCCTATTTATTAGCTCCCCCTACAACAGAAAACTCCCCCTATAACAGTGCATGAGTGAATTGAACTGAATGATAATGAATTTTCAAAAATAAAAAATATTTATAAAATATTCACTCATAAATCAAAATCTAATCCATTCTCCCCCTTTTGTTATTATCAAAAGGATACAGAATTTAAAATATGGATGAAAAATGACTAACAAATACAATATCAGCTTAAGAGGAAGAACAGTCATCATAAATCTCAATCAGTCAAACAAAAATCATAATATTCTAAGAACTGGTGGCATATCTCACATTGTAGAGAATGACGGATTTACTATGAATTTTATATAAAATGGGGAGAGTTTTAAAAACAATTCATTTCCAATTATTTTCAAAGGTTTTTTATAAAAATAAAGCACAAAAACAGTGATGGATTTGGACTATAATTAATAATTCAATTTTAAGTGACAAAAACGAATACTCTCAAATCCCAATACCTATCAATCAACAAATGATAATACGTCATAATATTTCAACACATTTCACAGATTAGAAAGATGGATTGATAGGCTGGTTTTTAAACACCAAGGAGAATTTCATATTAATTTTAATTTATAGCACATTTTCCTTTTCATTTATTTTTTATTTAAGAGCACACTGACCACGCATAACCAGAGCTTGGATTTTTAAATGGGGTCAGTCGCAGCTTAAATTATAAGTTGTCTCATAACCATGCATGACCAGAGCTTGGATTTTTAAATGAGATTAGAGACACACATATGCATTAATTATATTTATTATTTTCAGCTTTAACAAGAACTCCTCGGTATACAAAACCAATATGGATGATAGAAAAGTGGTAGGTACGGAGATGGACTGTGAAATAAATTTCAAAATTAATTATATTATGAAATATGCTCGACTGTACTGGGATTATTGAAAATTTTCAATTATCACTAATTCTGAATAATAATAATAATAACATAGTCACAATTCCATCACAAATATTTTCACTGTTTATTCAAGATGATCTTTTTAAAAAAAATAACTCTCCACATTGATGTAAAATTATCATGGATGGCAGAAGGATGATAGATAATGAAGATGGTCGTGAAATAATTGCCAGTTCAAAGATATTATAATAAACGTTCAACCATCATGAAAATCTGAATAAAATCTCCTCTTATTGTGAAATATACTGCAGTCACAATTCGTCACAATTTCAAAAAACTGATAATAATTTTGATGAATTATAAATACATTTCAATTTGGATATTGATTTCAATTTCTGAAAGAATAATCAATAAATAATTTTAAAATTGAAAATCAATTACAAGAGGAATTTATACAGATTTATACAAGGGAAAAAAATGGGTATGGTGTCTACACAAAGTGAAAATTCAAGACAAATGGATGAAAAAGCTAATACCAATTGTAGTCTCCCTTATCGAGGAATTTATTCACACCCTAGATATCTCAGATTAAAGAAATTTCAAGCACAAAGCCCAATTAGACAAAACTAACAAATTTGGTTCATTTATCAGAGCTGCAGACAAGAACAAGCAATTATTTGAAGAACAGTATCAGAGCAGCAAACAAATCATAAACAAGCAATTACAGAATATTTTCAAAAAACAATATCAGATGGGTGAATCAAATATAAGGCACTTCTGATACCACTTGGTGTCTCTATTAATAAATTTTAATCACAAAGATACCGGGGACAAACCAAGATATCACAGTCAGCAGAAATTTAAAGACCAAGCAGACAGTATAACAAATTAGCCAAGCAACAGACAAGTTAAAACAGGCAGTTCTTTGAAAAACAGTATCAGAGCAGCATAACAGAAACAGTTTCAAATCAGACTTGACAAGATGTTGGTCACACAAGATGATTCATGAACCAATGATTAAAAAATACCGTTTCTTTGAAATCAGTTGAGGAATATGCAGATTTCAGGATTCAATGAATCGATCACACCAGATTATTAATTTCAGCTTCAAGATATGTGTGAGATTCAATAAATCAATAATTTCAAATGATTTTAAACAAACAGATATTCAAATCAAATTATCATGAAATAACAGTGATTTTTAAGACTTGATTTTAAAATCAAATTTTCACAAAAATTCAGACAAGCCTAAAAGAAATTTCAGATCATCTATATCAATTTTGAAAGGTATTCATGATCCAGAAAAAATAGAATAATTTATTTGAAATCACTTGAATTGATGTCAAGTTTTGTAATATAATGAATCAGTCACACAAGGTTGATAATTTCAAATTTAGGAGGTGTGTGATTATTCAAAATATCAATAATTTCAGATGATTTCAAACAAACAAATTCTAGCCATAATGATCATGAGTAATGATGGTTTTCAAGATGTATCACGGAGATTTAAGACAGATTAATTTCCAAGCCAATCCGAAAATCAATGAGATTTTCACAACTGATAAATAGCAGTGTGTTGTAATGAGTATAACGTTTTAAGCGTTTCCAAAATTAAGTGGAAGAAACTCAAAATAGCATAAGAGTGTGAAATTTCATTAATTATTCAGATCTTCAAAAATTTTGAGTTCAAATTAACAGTGTTCAAGATATGGCACGAATACATCAACACTGTTATGAATTCAGAGAATCAGAAAACAAACTTCAAATCAATTGCAGATATTTACAAAAATAAATTCCAGATTTAGAAAAGATTAAACACATCAGAGTTTTATACAAATGAAGCGCAATTCCAGAAAAATATGAATTCTGCAATTGGAAGTTAAAGAAGCCGAAGAGAAGTTACAATGATATGGCAGTGATAAACCAAAACAAAAGAAAACAAAGAAGAAAGAGATAGAAGGGAAAATAAGAAGAAAAATAAACAAAAAAAAAAAATCAAAACAAAAAATATTTACAGAGGTGAGTTTAGAGATCATACCAGAATCCAGTGTAAATCAGAATCTCTAACTCAACAGTTTTGGCTTAAGGAACTGTGAATGATTACAGAGGTATTGAACAGCTTGAATTCAAATCTCTTTTGCTTAGCAGTTCCTCAGCCTCCTCCGGTACCTAACAGTTTAGAGACTCGAGTGGTCTAACAAAATTTGTAAAACCACTCACAGTTTTGTTCACAGCTTTAGGTACCCAAACTTGTTTATATAACAACCCATCAGAATTTACCAAAGTACCTTTAGGGACCCAAATCTGTTTGAAATTCACTGTATTTCTTTTTGGGGTCCAGAATGGTATAAATGGATTGTTATCAAACAAATTCACATCACGTTTATGATTCAAAAATCCTTTGAAATTAACAGAGTTCAAATCATCAAGTCGATTCTTTTCAAAGAAGTATGAAGGATTTTTCAAATCATTTGAATTTCATTTTTCAAAAACATTAATTTTTCCAAAGCAAGGCCACATTTATTTCCAACAGAAACTTGGTTTTGCAACAACATATTTAACGATTTTTCCCCATTAGAAAATTTACCCAAAGTTGATTCTAATCGTTGAATTTTGGATTTAAGATCGCTATTTTCTTTTATCAAATTTGAGCAATGATTTATAGCAATCTCTTGTTCAGCATTGGACTGTTTCAAAACCAAATTCTCATTTTCAAGTAATTTAATTTTGGCTTGGGATTCATAGATCTCAGATTCAAATCGTTTTTGTTTTTCAAATTCAAATTTCTTAAGATTCTCAATCTCATTTTCTAGATCTTCTAAAATCAAATTTGATTTCAACAAGTTCTCATTTTCAGCAATTTCAAATTTGGAGTGTATATCTGTTTTAAAATTTTCAAATTCCTTTTGTAGAAGATTATTCAAATTTGATAACTCAGTCTTGTTCTCATTTAAGATCAGAATTTCATCTTCAAACTTTTGAATATCTTTATTGAGATGAACAAGATTGGTTTTCAATTTCAAACAATTTTTGCAAACTGAATTTGAAGAATTTTTAACATATTCAAGTTGTGATTCCAAATCATCAATTTTGCTGGTCAACTCAAAGTTCTTAGATTTCAGAGACTTATTTTTCAGTTGGAGTTTATCAACAGATTTCGTTAAATCAAGACACATGTAAACCAGATCTTCATATGAGAAATTTTTTGTTTCAGCATTTGTTGATTCTCCATCATCTGATCCATTTGAAGTTTCTACATGACTTGTTAAGCATAGATCTGAATCTGAGTAGTCATCAGGGGGTTTTGAGCTGTTGTCAGGTTTTCCATACAGCTTGTTGAGAGTTCTCCAGACTTCCTGTGCGGATGAACAATGACAGATAAGATTAAACTATTCAGTACTAAGATAATCAAATATAATTTTCATAGCACGAGCATTGAAAGTAATATCTACACTATTAAACCCATTGATAACAACATCCCAACATTTAATATTAACAGATTTTAAATAAAATTTCATTTTAGATTTCCAGTTTAAAAAATCTATACCATCAAAAATATTTGGAATGTGACTGGACTGACTCTCTATGGACTGACAACTAGGAATCACCATTGCTCTAGAGTTAACAGAATACCTGCTCTGATACCAAATGGTGTCTCTTTTTACAAGGAATTTTAAATCACCCCGGTGGCCACCAAAGATACCTCAGACACTGGTTTCACGTCCTGCCTCTCGACACGGACAACCACCCATGGGCATGTAGGGGCAAGAGTCAATACTTCGCCACATGATCATACAGCGAGAACCCCCTATCATGTTGTTACCTAAAACCAGCTCTAATACCAAATGGTGTCTCTTTTTACGAGGAATTTTAAATCACCCCGGTGGCCACCAAAGATACCTCAGACACTGGTTTCACGTCCTGCCTCTCAACACGGAAAACCACCCACGGGCATGTAAGGGAAAGAGTCAATACTTCGCCACATGATCATACAGCGAGAACCCCCTATCATGCTGTTACCTTAAACCAGCTCTGATACCACTTGTTGGATCTACATTAACCCTAGAGGGGGGTGAATAGGGTTTATCACAGTTTTTAATAGAATTGAAACTCTAACGCGATATATAATAATAAACTGACAACAGAATATAACAGGAACAGAAATGCAGAAAATAAATCACACACAGATATACCCAGCTTTGGCAAAACCCTGCCTACTGCTGCATTTCTAAGGTTTCTACTAGGTGATAGAACAGATCCTGCATACAAGACCATGTACACTTGCAAACCCTGCTCCTATTCTAACCCTACGCTCAAATCCCTAGCCTGATCGATATCCCCTCAATCAGATTTCCCCGAATTACAACCCCGTAATCCGTAGCTCAGATTTTACAGACTCTGAAACTGACAGTCAACACCCTGACTGATTCACTCTAGTTTATACAGAAACTAGAAAACTGTTCAGATGATTGTTTGAATTTACAACTCGAATTAAAAAAAAAAAAAACAAATTAAAAAGAAATTGAAACCCAAGGAGTTAAATAAAGAGGGTTATCCCCTTTTAATCTTGGCCGGCCATATCCATTTAGGTTCCACCCTTCCTTATTATTTTCTTTGGCCCGATCCCTTTTCTTATGGAATTAGAAATGGCGGCTAGGGTTTCTGATTTGAATCCCAAATCGATTGCGATTTTGATCTGAAAAGATTCCTCTTTGTTGCTCAAATCTGCGTGGCTCTCCGACGCTGCGAGTTGGGATACTGATGATCGAAAACGATAAAAAGAATTTGGTGAGTTCCTCTGAAATTTCTTTATCAATTTTTGCTTTGGAATACTTGAATTGATTTGTAGGTTTTTCTTCTTTTCGATCGAAACCTATGTGAGTTCTCTGATTTGAAATTGTTTGCTTGAACTTGATTGTTTTGATTTTCGATATATTTGCCAGTGATGATTCGGTGTTTGTATAGGATATAGAAATCCTTTAACTGCTCTTTGATTTCCATATATGTCTCGATCTGATTAATTGCGAGATTTCTGGAATATGTTGCTTTGAATAAATTTGTGGCCCCTTGGTAAAAATCATGCCGTGAATGCTGAATGATATTTGGAAATTCTTGGCCCCTTGCGATGTGTTTTTCTGTCCCAAAATAATTTTAGTATTACTGGAAACAAAAGAAATATGAAAATGATTTCTTGTCGTAGAAAATATTCACTGCGATTTTTCCTGAATTGATGAATGAATTTTTCTTTTGGCTGATTTGAATGGATTCCTCTTTTGAAATACTCGAATGAAATGGAAAATTGTTGCCGTAAATAATTTGTGAAGTTTCCACTTTTGCCACCATGATTAAACAGATAAATTCGGCCCTGTTTTTTTTTGAATTGATGAAATGAGGAATTCTGGATATTAGAAAACAATCCCTTGCGTGATTTAATCTTGCGAATGAATTGTGAATTTCTGAGAATAAAAAGGAACTTGCCCCACAAAAAAATGTGATTTCTGCAAATTGAATTATTACCTTATAACACCCTGAATTGTTGGCAAAATAACACTTGCCAATAATGAGTTTCTGAAATCTTTGAAACAAAGTCGAATTGAATTTCTTGAATGACACAAGTGCACATTAAAACCATTCATCTATGACTGCCATGAATACAGTCATTTCTGGAAATCAATTTTATGCCAAAAATTCACTTCTTTAATTCTGGAAACTTTCTGAAATGATTTTTAAAAAATCTGCAATTTTATCATTTGCCAAAATCATGGAAACAGATTTGAACTTTGAAATATGTTTGTCCCCACTAAAATTTCTCTTGTGTGATCATTTCTGGAAAGGTTGAACAATTTCTTGTCATCATTGACTTGCAATTTTCTTGCTTGCTATTATTGTGACCATTTGTCCATGCAGTATGTATTCATGCACATGCCTATACGTGTATTGCTCCAGTATGCTTTGTCTTGTGCTTTGCCCAATTCACCATGTTTATTGAATCTGAACTACACTTGTTTTTCCTGTAACAAATCTTTGTGCAATCTGTACATGAAGATTGGCTAACATGAAATATGTGATCTGCCAAATGATCTGGAGCTGATCTCCCATGTTTGTCCACCTGTTTTGCTTGATCTGAAGTTGAACCTTGACATTTGCTGAAATACACTCTGTCTTGTGTCATGAGCCTGCTTTTTATTTTGCATGTATGCTGCACCATTTGTTTGTAGCTGTTTCATCAACATTTTGTACCAGTCTTGTATTTGTATGATCTTGTTCATGCTGCAGCTCCACTATGCTTGAACTTGTTGTTCATTGTGTAATATGATCTACCATGCTTGCTTGTACACCACCAGTTTGCATCCACAATGTTAATGCTGCTCTGTCCATTCACATTTGATAACTTCAATGTTGTGTCGACATTTGGCTTTGTTGATTATGTTGACTTTGCTTGATGATGACTCTGTCATTTTTATTTGTGCACTTGAAATATATATTATTTTATATCAGCAGACTACTGCACTGTGTTGAGGCTGGTCAGAATCAGCTAATTTGACGCTTGGTTCTGATCAGCAAACCAGTATGGCAAGTTGACGCTGATCAGTGGGCACTAGATGAATACAAATCAGATCGAGTCAGAAAAATGATGAGAAAACACACCAGAAAACTGAGGCAAATAAATAATAATTTTTTTTAAAAGTAAAATAAAATAATATTTGCTAGTGTTTGAAATTATTTCTGTTCAAGATTACTGTGTGTGTTTCTGTTTTATTTGACAGATAAGCAGAAAAAAGACTGGACTGATAGTGAAGTGCTGTGAAGACTGAAGCTTGAAGAACAGAGTGTCAGTGTTTGTGAATGTATATAAGTCTGTATGTGTCAATGCAAAATGTACTGAGTGTAAGAGTTGATATAGTGAGGAGCTAATGTATATGAAAAAGTGATTGTACTGATTATTTGTAATAAACAAAATCTGTTTGAAATAAAATATTATTTCATAGTTGTCAAACAGACTTGTCTATTCTATTCTGTTTATTTATAAGTACAAATATGTGAAGTGATTAAATAGTGGAGTTAAAATAGATGTACTTTTTGAATGTTAGAAATATAATATTTATACTTTAAATAAAATACAGTAAATATTTGAATTTCTGTACAGATGTATTTTATTTAAATATAAATATTACGTTCTTGTCTGTGATGTAAATATAGAACAGTACAGTAACAAACACATTTATAAAATACATTTGGTTGTTATCATCAAACAAAAATCATATAATTGTGTATACAACACCGTTATATACAACAGATTTTATCGATGGACTACCTATAACCAGGGCAGGAAATGAGTTGGATCGTTTGACCAAAAATGCGAGATTCATTCCTGTCAAGTCAACTAGGACGACATCGAAATTGGCTGAACTTTATATGAAATGGATAATTCGATTCCATGGTGTCCCAAAGAGTATAGTAAGCGACCGAGATCCATTATTTACGAGTGTATTTTGGAAAAGTTTGCAAGAAACTTTGGGAACCGAGTTGTGCTTGAGTACGGCATATCATCTTAAAACTGATGGTCAGACCGAGAGAGTCAATCGAGTTTTAGAAGATCTCCTGAGGGCTTGTGTGTTAGACTTCGGAGGATCATGGGAAGACCATCTACATCTAGTTGAATTTGCGTATAATAATAGCTACCAATTTAGCATTGGGATGGCACCATATGAAGCATTGTATGAAAGGCCGCGCAATTCTCCAGCATGTTAGCTAGAAACTGGAGATAAATTGGTACTTGGGCCTGAGATGATTAGAGAAACCTCTGATTGTATCGAGACAGTTTGGCAATGAATGAAGGCAGCCTAGGACCGTCAGAAGAGTTACGCCGACAAGCGTCGTAAGGACTTGGAATTCGACGTGGGCGATATCGCATGGTTAGATTTGGTAAGAAAGGAAAGTTAGCTCTAAGGTTTGTTGGACCATTTCCGATAGTCGAGCGAATTGGAAAGCTCGCATATAGATTGGAGTTACCCGAGAAGATGTCGAGTGTGCATAATGTGTTCCATGTGTCATTTCTACAGAAATTCGTGCACGATTCGAATATAGTGGTATCTCCAGAGCAGTACAAAGACTTAGAGACCATAGTTTCGAGACCTCGTAAGCCACTTCGTGTTGTGGGGAATGAAACGAAATAGCTTAGGAGGAAGACGGTTAAGCTAGTCAAGGTGCAACGGAGTGAGGACGGAGACGATTGTACATGGGAGATGGAGGAGAGCATGAGAACGACTCATCCAGAACTCTTCGTCGGTAGGACCCTTTGATATCGTATCTTCGTTATATCGTTGTATCTTATTGTTGATTGTTAGAATTCCACGTGCTACGATAAGGCTATGGATGCATGACTTGATGGAAGCTAGTTTGGATGATAGAGTTGGCTTTTCATGGATGATAGCCATGCGGAATCGTTGTGATTACTTGGGTTTGTTTGGAATTTCGGGGGCGAAATTCTTAAAGGGGGAGAATGTAACAAATTTTCCGTATCGGGAGATCATAAAATATATTTGTTTTATTCTCTTAGGGTTGGATCATTCTCATCTTTTAATATGTTGTTTATGGGGATGTGAGACATGTCCATAATTTTTACCGATTTTTGTTTGTGACCATTTTTCCTCTGTCAGCCTTGTACATGGCATAACTTTTGACTCACGTCAAATCAGAGAGTGAGACCTGTGCCATTGGAAATGAATTAATGGTTGTCTTTCCGTAGAGTGGTTACATTAAGGATTTGGCTCAGTGGTTTGGGTTAAATTGTTGTTTTAAGGTTTTTCAGTTGGCTATTCAGGTTTTGGAGCCTTAGTGGAATCCTATAAATAGGGGGTGGGAGTGGAGGGAAAAGGTTTACTTTCCCATTCTCTCATTTGGAGACATTGATCTCCTTCTTCCTCCTACACCTTTCCACTATTAAAACTCCAAATCTAAGGGAGGAAATCGAAGATCTACATCATTTCAAAGGCAAATTCATCGGATCGAGGGGTTTGATTTGGAGTACTCGCTGTCCGGATTCTTATTTCTATCGTTTAGATTGTTTCGAAAAATCAGTGAGTGATTTACATCTCTCACATGAATGCAATGAAGCATATGAGTGTTTGTGCATGTTTCTCATCAAATTGGGATATTTTATCATACATTTACACCATTATGAGTTCATTTTCATATGCATCACCCTATGATCTAATCTAACAAGTTCTACTCATTAATTTCATGTCATTTTACATGTTTATGTTAGTTAGATCTCTCATTTTGATCATATGTTCATTTTAATGGTTTTTGGTGAGATTTACATCATTTTTGTGGTCGTCGTCATATTCATGTGGTTAGTAATGTTATGATATGTTTATGATTGTGTTTGGTGATTATAGCTGAGTTGGTTTCGTCGGATTCGTCGTTTGGGGAAGTTTTGGTCGAAATAGGAGTTGAATTGCAATACGCGGAAATTTGGATCTGGTGGTAGATTCAAATTTGGATCTGGTGGTAGAGTCAAATTTGGATCTGGTGGTAAAGTCAAATTTGGATCGGGTGGTAGAGTCAAATTTGGATCTGGTGGTAGGGTCAAATTTGGATCTGGTGGTAGAGTCAAATTTGGATCGGGTGGTAGAGTCAAATTTGGATGGTGTGACTTCGAAGTAAATTCGAGTAGGAAGGTTCGAAGTGTTGGATGTGTTCGTTGATCAAGGTGGAACAACGAACGAGGTGGCAACTCAAATTTTGTGAGTTGGTGGATAATGGTTGCTCGAGAAGGTAGCTTGAGCAGTAAATAGCTGTCAAGGTTGGATGACTAGAGATATTGAAGGCCGAGAGATTATCGTTTTCGTAAGTTCTAGTAGGCTCAAAGCAAGGGTACTATAGGGGCACCCAATAGACAGGAAGGTTGTTGGTCGAGTGCCTTGGGTATCGTTGAAAGGCCCAGTTGTCAAGGTTGGACATTGTCAAGGTTGGACATATGGAGTTTATGCTAGAACTGAGGTTACCATTAGCCCTTGACATATGGCAAGGTTGGCCATCATACGATTAACGGTGGTTTCAAAGCAAGATTGGAGGTGATAGCCAGAGTCAGTCATGGATGACTGGTTGTTCTGTGTGAGACTTATATAATCTGGATGTGATGAGTGTTTTTCCATGATTGAATGGTTTCTCTGGTTTCCATGTATGAATTGTTGTTCCTTTGGTTGAATGGATTGTAAAGGCTATCACTGTCCGATGTGGGGAAGATAAGGTTGAGTTCTTCTTTGGTGCCGTGGGTAGATTAGTATGTTTATCTATCCTTTCTCATACACTTTATTGTTGAAGTTTTTTAGCTGTTTTATCGCTCACTAAGACTATTGTCCGACTCAAGGTTTTATTTTTCCTCTTATTACCTTGGGTTGTTCATCCGGTTGTGGATGGGCAGACTAAGTAGCAGGTGATAGGTGATGCTTTAGTGAGGACGATGGTGCTGATCGGTGGTGAGCAGGAGGCTCACGTACCAGTTTTGCTACTATCTAATAATTGGGTTTCCACTATTTGCTTTTCTGAATAATGTAGTGAGGCAACTTTGTATAAACACTATTTCCATGTTGTGGATATTACTTTCTGGTTGTATGAAAGTCTTGTGTTCCTGCTTCACTATTACTACCTATTGTATATGTTATATTATATTTTATCCTTGCGCTGTGAGTTTACGACAGGTTCCACTTGTGTTTACCTACCCTGATGATCGTCCATGACTGCATTGCACACCTTTCAACGCATTATTTCTTTTGTATAGTGCGGGGGTTATGGGCGGTCGTCATATAGGGCACACTTTACTGAACTGGATAGTAAGAGGTTCAAATGAGGAAGGTGTTTACGAGTGCGTTCCGGCAGAGTCATGAGCGTGCATGGGTCCGACTAGGGAAGATAAGCCATTGTAACACTAGTAAATAGGTCTGTGTTATATAAGTTGTTAGGTTAAGGAGTGATACACCCTACTGTAGGAGCTAACATAGGGTATTTACGTATTAGGGAGCCGATCGCATGAATAGTAATTAGGTTACACCTAATCCCGTTGTTGTGTAATTAGGGTATGACCTAATCCTGTTATGTAATTAGGGTACACCTAATCCTGTTGTTTAATCCTGTTGTTAATCTTGTTGTTTCTGTTAAGTAATTAGGTTATCACCTAATCCTGGTTTGTTGAGTAATTAGGTTAAATGCCAAATCCTGTTATACTAGTATTGATGCAGACACAACCCGTTTTTAGGATATAAATGAGAAGCATTACTCGATCATGGATTATCTTGTTTATTCCTGTTGTTCTGCTTATCTTGTTTACCTGTTGCCTTATATGATACTGTACTTTCTCATCCAGTCTTGTTTATCTGTCTTGATATCTTTATTTTATGCATATTTGAAAATCACTGGAACTTACCAGACTTTATGTCCGACCCTTTTTGTTTTCGCTTCTTTCCCTTCCTTTCCGCCCTAGGTCCTCAAGGTGGTAGCATTTGTCAGTGACTAGGACTTTCTCTTTCAGTTTGGATTTGGACTTTCTGAGATGTACCGCTTTGACTTACATTCTACTCTGTTATGGCTTGCTATAAGGGATATGGATTTATATTATTGCACTATATTACTTTGCATTATAAGACAAATTTGAGACTCTTGGTTTTTGATGTAACTTGATTTGTGACAAGATATTGTTTTTAATAATAAGGTTAAAAAAATCTCGCTGCTTATTTTATATTTATCTTGTGTATTTTTGTACTGTTTACCTATTGCGCTTCACGAAACTTAATGCATTCTCTTATGAGTGACATTAATGGAATTAGGGTGTCACATATAAGTTGAAGAAGAGGAAAATGCAGGCTCAATTTAACAAGAGGGGTGATCTCGACCAAAGTTCCCTAGAGGGGTTTCACAATTTATTTGAAAAGAAGTTGTAAGATGGCATGCGGCTGTCAGGGGCACTAAATGGGAAGAGCAGAGCCTAAGGAAGGGGAATGAAGATTGTGTCAGTGTGCATGCAGTGCACATCCACACTATTATATTTTTTTTTTAACCATTTGTCTCTTGTCTGGATTACTACTGTGCAATGTTGAGATGTAGAGTGGGTCGTTGGGACTGAAAAATAGGTTGTGTCGTGTTATTTTTGAGTGCGACATTGTGTTGTTAAGAAGGCAGCAACATGTATATATATGGCTTGCTGGTAGCATTGTAACATTGTAATCAAACAATCTGAAACCAGACATTTATTTGTTAGCTATTCTTTAACTTTTCTTTTACAGTTTCCTTGCAAATTTTTGTTTAATCATTGTAGTATAAGTTTTTTCCTAAATTTTTCAATTTCTTTGATTCCAATATTGAATTTCCTCCTAATTCCTATACAATTTAGTTGGTTAATATCTTCTAATTTATTATTTATTTAATGTCTATCCTCAGATTTATTTGATTACAAATTCTTGTTTTTTTGGTTCATATTGACAACTGTTTGATGCAATTTCAATGATCATCTCAGCTTATATAGCAATTTCCATCACTTATCTTATTACTGTCAAATTCCATGAGCATTGGTTCTCGTTCTTTGAGAACTCTAGTGCTATATTCTTCATAATGCAGTGATAGTTTAAACATCATTCCTTGTTGAATCCCCATCACCATTCACTTCCCTACCAAATGGTTGTGAGTTATGCAAATGTATTGATGATCCTTTCCCTCAACAAGTGATAGAATATGCACGCAAACTAGAAACGAAAATAACAGATCTTCACAAAAGCTAAGCTCACTTGAATTTCAAAGTGCTAGTGAACATAACTAGACTTTGTAGATGTGTTATATGTTTAGGTATGTTATATACTTAAGTTTTGTACTATTCAAGTTTGATGATGTTAAATCCGTATTTTCTTCTTAATCAAATCTATGAATATTTCTTCGGCTTCATTGCTAGAAATTAATTACAAGATATATCCCTGATTTTTTTTATTACCACATGTTCTGTTAGATGAATTTGGATTTATGTAACAGGTGGAAATCAAGGGAGAATCGAATGGTTAAGATTTTATGTCCCTAAATTTGTGCCAAATCTTGTGTCTAACTAGACTTTCCCTACATACATACATACATACATACATATATATTTATGTGTGTAATGGCACTATTGCTTGAAAAGTAATAAGCTTCTCTATTTTATTATTGTTTATGCTAATTAGTTATGTTTATCTCCAAATTGTGTAGACAAATGTTTTGAATGTTTGAATCTGTAATTTGACTTAAGAATTTATAGGACAGAAATTGATTCAAAGAAGAACAAGCTAAACACACAACATACTTAAGCATATAGTGATGAAACATAAAACATAGAACAAACACAACCCTTAAAATACATAAAACAATGATATAGGAAAAATCAAAACTAATAGAAATACATTAAATTATTGCATCAGAACGTATAGCAAACAAAAAACAAATAGGGCACCTAGAGACACTTAGAAATCACTCAAACTATCTAATATAACTAACCTACAAATCATATGCAATATGTAACAAACCGGATTTTCAGTATTTGAATACTTATTTATGTAAATATGAAAGTGATTCTTTTAGTAGTTGAATAACCTGAGTTCAGAATATACAAGTTAATTAATACAACTAAAAATTATTTAATATAACAGAAAAACGAAACAATAATCAAAATATTGGAATTACTTCAATAAATGAATCTGGAATTTAATACGAAACTAAATTGATTTTGAAGCTTGTGTAAAATTCTATTTGAACGGAAATGATAATAGTAAATTATTATCAATGAATTGGAATGCTCGAAAATCGATTTAATCATCATCTCGATTTAATTTACACACTAAAATAGTTATTTTGCAAACAGTCTTGGAATTTGATGAAATAAGTTTCATCAGGTCCGTAATGTTGAATAATTGTAGAATGTCAATTTTCATGGAGATCGAGCAGAACATGCAGTCGTGCAAGCTTGAAACGCTCGATGAAATTAAAATGAACAAAATAATAAAATATCAACCCTTAACTAACACTTCTATCTCTTAAAACCTAACCCCTCTTATTTCTTTTAATTCTAGTGAAAAATAAGCGCTACCGTCTCTAGCTTCATCGAATAAATCTGAGAGCTGTAATGAAGAAATTGAGCGTCGATGGGCCCATTAGACTCAGACGAGAATGTGCTTCGCATTGGTCATTTCTAAATGCTATGATTGGTTGAGTTCCTCATTTTCAAATTTGAGAGTTTGACTATATAACCATGAAAATTTACATATTTTATCAATGTGGAACAATATCTCAACCGTCAATGCAAGGGCCTCTAACAATCCCAACATGAATGATGGTATATGTCACTCCCACAAAGTGTAGTATTACACAGTTCATATGGATATAATGTTATATTAAGGATAAATAAATATTTCACTTTGAACTTTCCCTAGTTAAAACCTATTGGATATACTTGGCTAGTCGGTGGATTATTTCGCCTTGAACCATCAACCAATTGATATAACCAGATAATAAGCTTTACATAGCAATATTCCTCTTCATATCCAATATGTTAGTTATGTTCATTTTAGCCATTAATTTTTTGGTTCTGTGAGTGTATATAAAGAATCTAAGTCTTTCATATTCTCATAGAACCGACCCATCTCACACTTATATAGGTTATCGCAACCATTGAAAGTATCCTATATATACTTCACTTGATATTTTCAATATATGGTCATGATTAAAAAAACATAGTTTTGTTGTATATAACGGTGTTGAATACACAATTATATGATTTTTGTTTGATGGTAACAACCAAATATTTATTATTTGAATATAATGTTTGTTATTGTACTGTTTCAATATATACATCACAGACAGGAATATAATATTTTCATTTAAATAGAATACGACTGTAGGGACATTCATATATTCATATAGTATTTTATTTGAATATAATATTATATTTCAACACTTAAATAGTACAAATTTATAACTCCACTATTTGAACACAACACTGATATACAATTCACTTCACATGAATTTGTACTTATATATAAACTAAATACGATAAACAAGTTTGTTTGAACACAATAAAATAATATTTTATTTCATTTAAATTGTTTATTACAAATATCGGTACAATTATTTCTTTCTGTACATTTATTCCTCACTACAACACTTTTATACAGACACTCACATATACAGTTTCAGACTCATACATTCATTGACTGCACACTGTTTTTTATCTTCCGTCTTCTGTCTTCACAGTCCTTCTGTTAGTCCAGTCATCTGCACCTGTCGTTACAGAAACACACACAGAGTATCTGGAACAAAAATAATATTCTAAATTCTAATGAATATAATTTTTATTTTAAAAATTTATTTGCCTTAGAATTATTGTGTGTATCTCATCATTTTTCTGACTTGATCTGATTTATCAATTTATCCAACTGTGTTTAGACAGCTTGTGATATTCACAGTGATACACTATAAATACCACAAGGCACTCAGTTTTTGTGTGTGCATATATATATATATATATATATATATATATATATATATGTGTGTGTGTGTGTGTGTGTGTACAGTCTCGCCAATCCAGTGTGCAACTGAGGAGCAGCCACGTGGATCATCTCAACTCAGTGCACAATGCAAATCAGTGTGAAAATGTTCAGCTAGCAAGTGTTCGAGCACAATGGTGAGACAAGAATGGTTCAAATGCGCACACACATTCAACATGCATGATTTTTCAAGTGCAACTCAACATATATGTATACCGGCATAGTCAAGCAAGATAATAGGATCACTCAAGATCAAGGGATTTTAGCATGGTAGATCAACATATACATGGATCATCAAAATGTGCACAAATC